>JAECUM010046258.1:0-19182 GCA_016617855.1 Megalonaias nervosa
CTGAGCGTCATCGTTGCTGTTTATTTTTGAATTTATAAAATATATTTTTATTTTTTATTTTTTTCAGAATATATTTTTATATATTTTTATATTTATCTGATTCAGAATATATTTTTACTTTTATCTTTTATGAATCAGAATATATTTTTATTATAAATCTGATTCAGAATATATTTTTATTATAAATCTGATTCAGAATATATTTTTATTATAAATCTGATTCAGAATATATTTTATGAATCAGAATATATTTTTATATTTGTCTGATTCAAAATATATTTTTATATTTATCTGATTCAGAATATATATTAAATATTTTATCTGATTAAGAAATACTTTTATTATAATAAAATTTTATTTTTTATGAAATTCAGTCAGAGATTCTAAATTTGATAGGTAAGTTACGTAACAATATTGTGACTTTGATCAGATTTTCTGAATTTGATGGGTATATTACCCGTCGATATTGCGAATTGAGTAAGATTTTCTGAATTTGATGGGTATATTACCCGTCAGTATTGCGAATTCAGTCAGATTTTTTAAACATTTTCTTTTTATTCAAAAATATATTTTTATTCAGAATATATTTTTATTTAAACAAATAATTTATAATATAAAAAGTAATGAACCACGAAAACATCACATCAATTATTATTGCTATTAACAGTTACAACATGACGGTATAAAAATATCTGAACAACCTGAGCCTGAAAAAATAATGAGCGACTTTGAATCATTACAATTTCGGAAATCAGAAAATAGGTATACCTTGCCTTCCGATTATAGATTAATAAAGTTAATCCAGCAGGCGATGTTACGATTGCTGGCAGCAATCACGGATACGCAAGTGAAATTATTTGTTCCTCTTTCACGGGCCATCGAAAAGGTTAGGTCAGAATTATCTCATGAATACGAAACGAAAAGACTCGTACACGCTCGTATAAAACAACTGAGAGATATCATGTCGATGACGGAGTTGATGAACAAGGACGCGGAAGAGTTACTGGCTAAAGATAAAGACGAGTGTGACTCTGATCATAGTGACTCCCTCACCAGTGACAACGAAACTAATAGTGTTGTACCAGAATGATTAATTTCTGATCCCGGTGACACAGTCACTGACGTTGTCAAGGATAAAATCACGGGGTAAAAAGATATTTTATCCTTGACATTTTTTTTTTTTGCTTCTCGTTGCGGAATCGCCACATTTTCATAATAAATATAAATGATTGTTGTGATTCCGCAACGATGACGTTGATGACGAAGTCATTACGAACGTAAGATCTACGATCTTACATACAGGTTTATATTTAACGACTCCGACCGAAGATCGAGTAAGTGGCCAGACTGGTCAGTAAGTTTAAAATGTATCCGTGATAAAAGACGACTATGACATTTTAGATAAACAACATTGATTGGTTCTGATAGAATCAAAAAGCCTGGAGGGACTTGAGGGGTAAATGAGTAGAGAATGTATCCTTTTTGGGCCTGATTGGATTTATCAGTGTCAACTTGATAACTACCGTCGACGACATCACATACTAGATTGACAGCGATAGTTGATGTGATATTAACGATGCCCGGTGAAACATGACGGCCGCCACCGTATGGATCGTTATCAAATTTGAGAATACTTGCCGGTGGGGCTATTTTTCTCCATGATTCGATGACTTTTGGAAAATAAGCACGGATATCAAAATCGAATTTTGGATCCCTAAGTTGGGTATTTATATGGTCTTCAGAAATAAGTTGATTACGATGAGGTATTGGCGAGTCAGAATAACTTATAAATTTATATAGGCTAATCCTGAGATCACCAAAATCAGATTTTACTGCATTTAAATGTTTGATACCATCAATTACATTATTTTTTTTTGTATCCTCGTTGTAATTCTGTATCAAACCCATGATTAAATTTTTAACATATACTTGAATTCGATCAAATTCATTTTCCATAGGAACATTTATACCGGTAAAAATTTTATGAAATCTAAGAACTTTACTGCCTACCACATAAAGATCGGATAAATCAAGAACGTTTTCGCCGGCAATATTAACATATTTATGAAAATTCCACGGATATGTATTTCTGTAATCAGGTAATTTTATAAATGATTTTTCCGTCGTGAGAAACTCTTCCAAGCGTGGTTCTGGTGGACCTTCATAAACCGGTGAAATCTCTAGCCATCCTAATACTGATCTGATTGAAGACTGATACATGTCCACAGCGTAATCCGGCGATAATATTTCAATGGCCGATGATAGCGTTGACTCGTGGACGGTAATGGCAATCTTTGATTCTTTTCCGGTGATGGATTTAATTCTGCGCTGGAATTCTTCATTGATCTGTTCTATTTGATAACTGCCCGTTGGAATACTGACTACTTGCCAATCAGGAGTCCCATCGAGTTTATTTTTATTTGCAAATAGTAATGAATTATTCGGTTGTAGTCCACCAAACGATTTTGACCTAATATTGGGCCAACTATAATAAACCCATAATTGCGCCAATGCTATCTCGGAAGCTGGTATTGCAGTTGGAAAATTAATACTGAATTCAGGATTAGTTAAACTCGCTGATATCATTGTGGGTCTTACCGGAGCAGTATTAGTGACGATCTGTTGGAATAATTCCTGAGATCGCTGATCGAACGTTGACATTATTATATTATTATTGTTTTCAATCCTGTTCAGGAATTTTTTTATTAACGACGTTGTCGTCGAATACTTCATTGTAGATCTTTATTGCGATACTGAATTCTTCGTCAGATATTATTCCATCATTAAGCGACGAAGAAATCATCAATGATAATTTAGAGTATGCGGTCGTTGCAGTATGTAATTTCATCGTGTACTCGTTCAATTTTTCATTCGTGCACGTATTTATCTTTTTCGCGATAATATTAAATATTCCAGCGATCGTGGTTGACGATGAAACAATGATTGTTACAACGATCGGCGCTGTCATCGTCAACGTTGATAATACTACGCCGGTTCCAGCAACAATCGCGGAAACCGAATAAACGACGATATCAACGACAACCGCACGTCTACGATATTTCTTTATTTTTGCTGTATAATTATCGATGATGGTTTTTAATTTATTCTGCCATGTTGTTACTTGATCGTATCTGTATCTGTTAACGTCTATCATTATACTTAATTGTTGTTGTCTAAGACAGTGATAAATTCCAGACACCACCAGTAACGTCTCGGGGGTATTTCCGTTGATGTCAACGTAAATGTTTCTTTGGTGTCCTTGGTTAGCATCACCAGTAGAGGATTATGATATACATTCGGCGATGATGAAGTGGCCGCAGTAATTTCCCAACCATGCATGGACAGCCTGTATAACCCAGTTACTTCTGCGGTATGTTCGAGAGTGTTATCGCGCGGTGTCCACGTTGATACCCCAGACGCCACCGTGTACGTGATGTTGCTAATTTGTTTGTGTGGAATTTGAATCAGATTGGTTTTTTGAACGATACTAGGAATTCCACTGACAATTTCATTGAGTTTTGTATCAATGTCGGCGAGTTTAATATCAACGATTGGTGGTTTTCCAAAATATTCTTCAATGGTTCTGTTTAAGGTCCTACGAAAATTCAGAAATGTTTGTATGTGATTAAAAAATTCAGTTCTAAATGCGGTTATTCCATCATTGATTGTTGACAACGAAGTTATCATCGGAATATTTTTATCATCCACATATTTTTTTGTTGCGGCATCTTCATCACCTGCTGGTTCTCTTAAAGCAACGATTTTATTTCCATTCATGTTAAGTTCACCTGTCATTGTATCACCGGCGGATTTTAAACGATCAGCGACACTTTTTTAAATTTCATCTCTGATAGTTGCGACTGATATATTTCAGTCTCTGATTCTACCACCGTCAGTAAATACTGGAATATTGTCCGTGGTAGCACCAAAAACTCTACGAATTATATCGATCCACTTGATATTACTCGTCTTTAAAACACCGAATTTATCCTGAAAAATAACAACTTCATCTCGGTCAACTCCAGATAAATTCATAATATCAGCAAGATCGTCTTTGGTGGCGTATTTTGATAAATCGATATCATCTTTGCTCTTGCTGGTGCGAGCACTAGTAGAAGATCTTCCATAAATATCAACCATTATATTTACCAATGTCTGTTTAAAACATTGGTGCGCGGCTATGCCTGGTGATGGTATATTCGTGTACAGTTTTATGAGGTGGTTTTGTTGATCTTGATACAGCATCAAGTACTGCTAGTGTTTCACGGCCACATATCGGTGGATCCGTTAATGTTTGTGTTGGTAGCGTTGAATACCAGATTGGAATACTTTGAAGTCTGTCGACGTATTTTAAAAATTCTTTTAGTGGCGCCAACCCATACGAATCAAAATAAACAATTCCAAGTGGATCAATTGCATATGCAACCCAATGAGTGCCACGACCAGAGCTTTTATCGAGATTAATAATACCTGTTTCTGACAGATTTGGATTTTTTGGTAATTGATCACGCATAAAAACACCTCTAAAATTCTTTATATTTAATCGCGCAGCAGCATCGAGTAAATCAAAATTCGATAGTGGAACTATCGTTGAGTCCCTGGAATTCTTAATCCTTTTCCCCAAACGTTGTTTCGTCGAGACCCTGGAAGTCTCAGACCGTGACCTCGTCGTCGTCTTTTTTTTAATCCTTTTCCTGTTGCTTTCTTTAATGCCATTCCACCAGCTGTCCCAACTGCACCTAACTCAGCAGCTTTTGCAACACCTGGAGCGACTGCGGATATTAATGCTGGGATAGCTGCAAGAAGCGGAAATATTCCTCCGGTTTTAATAGCACCCTTGATTGCACCCACGGAAAGATTTAATCGTATTCCTTTATTGGCGTGTTTGGCTTCGTTGAATCTCTTGAATTGACTCTCGGTCAACGATAATTTATTTGCACCAGACATTTGATCGTGTTTTAATGTTATTTTTGCTCCGCATCGTGATGCTAACGGTGATTGTAATCGTTTAATCTGACCCTGGGTCAGACTGACACTGACATGATGATATGACATTTATGATATATATTTGATTTCTAAATACTGATTTAAATCAGAGCTTGAATATTCTATACGGGAGCATCAACGACTCTCATGCGGCCACCAAGACCTTCAAGTAACATTGTTTTATCGCTGAGTATAACGGCGATTGCTCTGTAATTTGGAACTTCTCCAACATTTCTGTTAACGCGAGCTCGAAAATGTATGTCAACGACAGATTGTCTAAACAAATCCAAATGTTCCAGCGAAAAATAATAAATCGGGTACAGCGTTGTAAAATCTAGCTGTGATATTTGTAAACCAGTATCAATATTTTGATCACGTCCCATAAACGACATCAGACGATGATACGCACGTGCTACATGATTTAGTTCAAAATTCAACAAAATATCCTCCGATGGTTCTTGATGTCCATTTATTCGCAATGAAACTTCGGAAACACCGAGTTTATCAAATATCATTATACTACGTGTTTGATCATTTACTCGTGCAGCATTTTGAAGCGCAACGAATATATGTCGCGTCGCAAAGATATCCTGTTGTGATGATATCTACCATGTACATAAACCATTAATTGTGCTTCGAACAGCATCTGTGGTTGTTGTTAACCATGATAGCGTCGACTTGCCGCCACTGCTCATGAAAGCGAGTAACCGATCTTCTTCAGATATCGCTGGAGTCATTACTGGCATCCATAATGAAAGCTTTGTCAGTATTACTTTACCAGCATCACCGGCGGGTCGCCATATTGCATCATCGTCGGTTGCTTTTCGTACGAGTACAATTGTATGTTTGGCTCCAAAAATAACTTTTCTAACGTGTCTGAAGAATCCAAAAATATGTGATAGTGGAATCGCGCAAGAAAATCTTCTGCTTCCACCTTGCAACATTACTCGACGTGATCTAAATCCTAAGTTGAAATCTGGATCGACATTAATAATCATACTTTGCACATCCACGTCGGCATTTCTAGCAAAGTTCATTGGTCGTCCTACTTCATACTGGTTGTATTCAGAATGATCAGAAGTATCCTTGGAAAACATCATTGATGGACCAGCTGATCTTGAATAATCGTCACTGTGTCTTGCAAGGCCAAGTATAGTCGTGGCGACGTCAACATCTTTTTGAATCGATTCAATATTTCTTCCGTCGATTATGTATGTGGCGCTGTCGAACAACGCCATGATACCGTTGTTAACAAAACCAATACTAACATTTTCTCCGTATTCAGTATTATCTGTTTTTAAAATTTCACCTTCTACTTCGATAAATGCTTCAGCGGGTAAGAAATATCTACTTGTACCTTGAACTTGTAATTCAATTCGTCCGCGTTGATTTGGCATTCGCGCGTCGTAAGAACAATACTGATAATCACGCACAGATTCATCTTTGAGTACTGGCGCATCCACGTCAAATGCGGGATCAGATACACGTTTGAACATGTTATGTTATTGGTCATCGTCTAATACGAAGACCACTTCGGGGGAGACCACTTCCCGCTATGAGACTTGCTGCTACATCTTTTTCCCCCTCTTCAGCTAACTCTGCTAGTTTTTGATTTGCGGCTTGATTTATTATTTTACTAACACTTGCAGGCATCATTTCAATGCTGGGTAATTTTACTGTCTGAGGTTTTCGTCGCATTAATCGTGCTAGCCTATCCTTGATTGCAGAAAATGCTTTACTAGTAACGTCACCAACAGTACTAATACCTTTTTCACGAATAACGTCAATAGCTTTCATACCTAATTGCTTTATAATTGATATTGCTTTTGGGGCTATCCTCGAAAATAAACCCTTAACAACATCACCGATTCCATCTCCGTAAAATGTCTTGTATACAGGTAATCTTGAATTTTCCACCCTGACCATAGTTGGTCCACGTTGAGCAGCGTGTATGATCATCTATTATAATAATAATATCTAACTGTTTAATCAGTGACTTAGTCGGGTGACCTTTAGTCGCTATAATAATCATCGGTAATTTCATTAATGAGTGACCGATACATGTTAATATCCATGATACCACCAGTAAATAATCGTTGACAAATTGATGAGATTTCGTTAATAATTTCAGGAGAATTATTACCGGCTCGTTTCCCCCCAACCAGAATTTCTAATCTATCTACGTCGGCAAGGACGTTGTTAGGACAAGTAACAAGACCACTTCCCGTTGTTGTATTAATACCACTTCCAGTTGCGCCTTTATCCGAACTTAATGAATAATAAAGGATATCTGAGGGTTCTTCTGTTGGGGAATGAAATGTTTCTTCGCTGGATGATGATGACTGCTATTGTTGTTCTGATTTATTTTGTCGTCATTGCACTCGCCGTTTTGGCGGTAGCGATGATGATGGTAGTTGTTGTGATTGTGCTTTTGCTGCATCTGTTTTTGTTGTTGTCGTATTTGTTGTTGTTGTTCTGGTGGTAATTGTATAAACGAAATATAACTATCTATCATATGAATATATTCCATATATCTTGGATCGCTGTTTCGAGCTTGATCAACGTCGTAATATATACGATATATCCATTTATACCAAGTATCGCGACTTATAGGATCATCGGCGTATTCAGGTTTTAAAAATTGTTTTCGGTTCTCATAACCTTTCATAGCAATCGCAACTATTTGGTTTATACTTTTGGTCTGTCTGATATCTTTAATAACATCTTCGGTAAATTTATCAAACAGATTAACCCTGGCTCGTGATTCTGATTCTTGTTGAGTATCACCTTCTGTTTGATCTGTCTCTCCAGTTGGCTGAGCCGCAGCTATTTCGGCGGGAAGTTCTCGTAGAATTATTTTCGTTTTTTAGTTCGCTCCGCTATTTTTTCAGTTTGTTTTGCTGTTTCTTTTAACACAGGAAGAATACCTTCAGTGGTTTCAGTGATAGGTTTAAATAATTGTTCTGTGGATTCTGTAAATAATTCTTGTGTTTGTTGACGCTGTTGTAATTGTTGTCTGACAGAATCACGGACAGGTAGATATTTCTTGATTGCTTCTAGTTGCTCTAGAGCTAATCTTGCTGAGTGAGCTTCACCAATCATTATTATAATGCAATGGTTTAATTACAGCAGCAGAGAGGGTGCCACCAACAGTGAGTGACCAACACGTAAACGCGGACACATAAAAAATGAAATACAAAATCGTCATCGAAGTAACATAATAAGCTAACCCAACAGGGTTTCCTACCCGACAAAGTTAGAGGTGCTGGTTTAACGTTATTGACGTTGAGATTTCATTTTCGTACGAAGCTTTATTTTTCATAAATAAGGTCTCAGGCAAAATGGTCTGTTCACCCTCTCTGCTGCACACGTTGCAGCAAACCGCGGTAGCAACTGGAAAAATAGCAGAATGAACTAAGAAAACAAAGAGATTCTAAGAGGACTTCCAGGTGAAATAGCTGATATTCAATCACAAGAAACATTTAGGGATATTGGCCAGCCTTATTCTGAAGAACCACAACCTCCTCAACCAAAAGTAAGACAACCAGCAACAGGAAAAGTTCGCGATGATGCGGTTACACTTATCAGGGGAAATACAGGAAATGCGATTGATGTTGCACTAGATTTTGATAGAAAAAAACGATTATTTAAAACCTAATGTAGCAATAGCAAAAAACTACGACTGGATTAAAACGATATTTAAGATTTATGCTGATGTACCAGCAGGTGCTTAAGTTGCTGATAGTCATCCTGAATTTATATTATTTAATCAATCAATCTGCGCAGAAGAAATTCGACGTAGACAAGAATCAGAACAGATAGAACAAATTTTAGAAATGAAAGAACAAAAAATACCACCGGAAACAAGTAAGAAGAAGAAATCAAAAAAAGAAAAAAAGAAAAGAAAAAACAACCTCCTCCTACTCCGGAACTACAACACATCGAAGATGACAATTCTACCCCCGGTGCTGCTGGAAGTGGTTTTGGTACGGGTACCAGAGGAAGTGGTCTTTTTACTCAGTGTCCCAATAATGTCCTTGCCGACGTTGACAGATTAGAAATCCTCACTGGAGGAAAACGAGCCGGTAATAATTCCCCAGAAATCATTAATGAAGCAGCTGCTATTTGTCAGAGATTATTTACAGGTGGCATCATGGATATTAATCTTTATCGAGCCCTCATTGATGAAATCGCCGATGTTTACCACAGTGATTGATCGGGTATACAATTAAATCAGTGACAAGAAAATAAGATGATCATACATAATGCTCAACGTGGACCGACCATGGTCAGGGTGATAAATTCGAGATTACCAACATATAGCTCGTACTACGGAGATGGACTTGGTGATGTTGTTCAGGGTCTATTTAGAAAGTTAGCCACAAAAGCAACACCTGTTGCAAAGCAGTTGGAAATGAAAGCCATCGACGTTATTCGTGATAAAGGAATTAGTACTGTTGGAGATCTTGCCGGTAAAGCATTCTCGGCAATCAGGGATAGACTAGCACGATTAGTAAGACGAATACCTCAACCAGTAAAACCTCAGCCAGTAAAATTACCCAGTACAGAAGTTATGCCTGTAAATGTTAGTAAAATAATAAATCAAGCTGCTAATCAAAAACTTGCAGAGGTGGCTGATGTCCCCCTATCAGAAGATGAAAAAAATATAACCGCAAGTTTAATAGCAGGAAGTGGTATTCGTGTTAGACGAACACGATAATAATAAAATGTTCAAGCGCGTATCTGATCCCGCACTCGACATGGACGCACCAGTTCTCAAGGATGAATCTGTGCGCGATTATCAATATTATTCTTATGATGCACGACAACCAGATCAGCGTGGGCAAATCGAATTACAAGTTCAGGATACAAGTAGATATTTCTTACCCGCGGCGGCATTTATCGAGGTCGAAGGTGAGATCCTAAGAGATAATAATGATCCTATGGCGATGGTGTTAGAGTTGGCTTTGTCAACAACGGTATCATGGCGTTGTTCGACAGCGCTACATATACCATCGACGGAAGAAATATTGAATCTATTCAGAAAGACGTCGATGTTGCCACGACGATACTTGGTCTTGCAAGATACAGCAACGATTACTCAAGATCAGCTGGTCCGTCAATGATGTTTGCCAAGGATACTTCTGACTATCCTGACAACAAACAGCATCTTTTGGTACAAACACCGCGTGCTACTGCATCTGACCAACAACCAGTTGGAATGAAAGCCCAACCCGCCGCTCAATATTTCAATATTGCAGAGTATTAATTCAGAATTCAACTTAGGATTCACAGCACGTCAGTCAATGTTAACAGGTGTGCGTAGAAGATTTCCACTGTCACACATCTTTGGATTTTGCAGAAATATCAGAAAGGTTATTTTCGGAGCCAAGCATACAGTTGTACTTGTAAGAAAAGCTACCGTCAATGGTGCAGTCTGTCGACCTGCTGGTAATGCTGGTAAAGTAATAATAACAAAACTTTCGTTGTGGATGCCAACAATGACTCCATCGCTGATTGAAGAAGAACGTCTGCTTTCTTTTATGAATCAAGGTGGTAAATCAACATTATCATGGTTGACAACAACTACAGATACGGTACAAAGTAACATCGACGGGTTATTCACATGGCAGATAGCATCACAATAGGGTGTCTCTGCACCGCGACATATATTTATTGCGCTCCAAAATGCTGCACGAGTAAACTCACAAACATACAGTACAATGATATTTGACCAGCTTGGCGTCACAGAAGTTTCGTTGAGGATAAATGGACATCAAGACCCTTCCGAGGATATATTACTGAATTTTGCTAACAATTATGTTGCACGTGCATATCATCGTTTGCTGTCATTCATGGGAAGTGATCAAAATGTCGATACTGGTTTACAAATATCACAGCTAGATTTTATAACGCGGTATGCAATCTACTACTTTACACTGGAACACTTGGATTTGTTCAGACAATCTGTCGTTGAAATACATTTTCGAGCTCGCGCAAACAAAGGAGCAATTGACAATTACAGAGCCGTCGCTGTTATATTATCCGATAAAACAATGTTGCTTGAAGGTGTTGGTGGTCGCATGAAAGTCATTGATGCTCCAGTAGAAAACATGTAAATGTTTTCCAAACATGTAATTAGATCGTTCATGATAATTATAAATGTCATATCATCATGTTAGTGTCAGTCTGACTCCTGGTCAGATTAAAAAACATTCGTCGGCGTCCAAAAATAACTGTGGAACATCAATAACACTCAAATACGGACAACTCGCGGGTGGATAGAATAAACTATCATTGACGGACCGTCAACTCAAGCACTTCAATGATGCCAAGCGATCAAACTCCGGTGTACGACTTAATCTCTCCGCAAGTTCCATCAGCGATATTGCCAAGACCGGTGGTATATTTTCACTTCTCGCGGCTATTCCAGCATTAATTGCTGCGGCTGCACCCGCGGTTGCGAAAGCTGCTGCAATCGGTGCAGTTGGAACGGTCGCTGGAATGGCATTAAAGAAAGCAATAAAAAAGGAATAAAAGCTTCCAAGAAAAGGGAAATGTCTAAGACTGCCAGGAACTTCTCATTTATGGTATGGAAAGAGTCTAAGACTTCCAGGGACACTTCGTTAAACGCAAAGCGTCTCCTTCCCATGTCCAATGTTGATCTACTTGATGCTGCTGAGAGATTAAATATCAAAAATTTCAGAAGTGTTTTTATGCGTGAACAATTACCAAAACAACCATATCGTTTTGAGACCGGTATCATTAATATAGATAGAAGTTCTGGTCCAGGTACTCATTGGGTTGCATATGCGATTGATCCAAGTGGAATTGTTTATTTCGATTCGTATGGACTGGCACCACCGAAGGAAGTTTTTAAATATGTCGACAACGGTGACAAAGTCACTGTCAACACTCCCGTATGGTATTCAACATTACCAACACAAAAAATAACCGATCCACCAATATGTGGCCGTGAATCACTCGCTGTACTCGATGCTATTTCAAAATCAGCGATTTCATCGCCAACGACGCCACCTCATAAAGTTGTAAGTGATTATACGAGTTCTGTTTTAAATAATCGCTAATCGTATAATGGTTGATATTTATGGAAGATCCTTTATCAAAGACAAGAAGAAAGAAGATATCGATTTATCGAAATTTGCTACAGAAGATGAAATCGCCGATATCAAGAATCTTTCCTCGGTTGACCGAGACGAAGTAGTTGTTTTTCAGGATAAATACGGCGTTCTAAAAACGAGTAACATTAAATGGATCGACAAAATTCGTAGAGTTCTCGATGTTACCACGGATAATATTCCAGTTTTTACTGACGGTGGTAGAATCAGAGACTCAAATATATCATTTATAACTATCAGAGATGAAATTAAAAATAGCGTTGCTGATTGTTTAAAATCCACCGGTGATACAATGACAGATAAACTCAACATGAACGGAAATAAAATCGTTGTTTTAAGAGAACCAACAGGTGATGAAGATGCCTCAACAAAGAAATATGTGGATGATAAAGATACGTCCATCAATGACAAATTAAATGCACTACGAGCCGAGTATGGCGTTCACGTAAATATGTTTATAAATACTCGTAGAAATTTTCAAAAACTTAATAAAATCGCAGATGATTTCTTTGGAAGTCCAATGGTTGTCGATGCAAAACTCTCTGAAATTAACATAAAACTAGAAGAGATTGTCAGTGGAATTCCTAATATCGTTCAAAAAACTAATCTGATTAAAATTCCTCACGCAGCGACCAATGTCGCCGTCATCAATATCTTATACACAGTATCATCAGGATCATGAACATGGTCACAGCAAAATAACACTATCAAACATACCGCGACGGTTACTGGTGTGTACAGACTGTCTGTGTTCAGCGCTGCAAAATTCAGGATATTTACTAGGTATCCATGGCGTCATTCGACTGATAATTTTTCTGGAACCGTGTCTATTGTATTAAATAAAGATGTCGGAGAAATATTTATATTGAAACCATCTGATAAAAAAATAACCGCGGCATCTTACTGGTGGTGTCTGGAATTTGTCGCTGAAACACCTCAATTGATTGCTTAATTCAACAACGTCATTAAGTATAATGACTTCACCAATGACTTCGTCATCACCAACATCGATGACTTTGCCATTGTCACCAACGTCAGATCTGAACATCGTAAACAAATTCAGATACGAGTAAGCGTGTTTGTTACAGACCCAACTAAAAAACATCATTGACGAGTACACAATAAAAATAAAAAAATACCGTAGACGCATCGTTGTTACTGATATAATTGTTTATTCTGCATCTGCGATCGTCGCTGGAACAGCAACTATAATCGGATCATTGTCAGCCACATATATAATAACACCAATAATAGGAATTTATGTCGCAGTTATAACCGGTATTGCTGGTATTCTTAATATAATTGCAAAAAAAGATATCTACGTGTGCGGCTGACAAATTACATGAATATCAAATGTTGCTATCGGCAGCAACACACGCACACGCCAAATTATCATCACTGATATCATCAGGTCTCAATGATGGAGTAATATCAGATCAAGAATTCGCAGAAATGATTATGGTTTACTATGACGATGGCAGAGCCATTGACAAAGTCAATTTACTTCCTGATTTAAAATCAAGTAAATAATAATAACAACAATGGCAAAGCCATCGTCGGCGCCGCAAGAACTCCTCCAACAAATCGTCGCTAATACAACACCGTCAACAACTACGATGATATCAACGAGTTCAACTAATCCTGAATTCGATACTGTTTTTCCAACGGCAATTCCAGCGAAAGAAATCGCATTAGCACAATTGCGAGTATATCACAGTTGGCCAAATATAAGATCAAAGTCATTCGGTGGGTTACTCGCAAATAACTCGTTAGTTTTGTCTTATAAAAATAAACCTGATGGAACTCCAGATTGGCAAGTTGTAGGTATTCCTACAGGCAGTTATCAAATAGAACAGATCAACGATGAATTCCAACGTAGGATTAAATCTATAACAGGGCGAGAATCTAAAATCGTTATTACTGTTCATAAACCAACATTATCAGCCGCGATAGAAATATAAACGCCAGATTACTCCGTTGATATATATATCAATCATCGATCAGAACTGTATTAGGATGGCCAGAAGTACCACCGGTTTATCAAGGACCTCCAGAACCTAAACGAGCTGATTATGTTTCGGATAAAAGAATATTTTTAAAATTTTCAATATATCGAAGAGGATTTCCATGGATGAGAGGATTTACGGCGATTACAGTAAAAACTTTCACCGCATCTACCGGTGAAAAACTTCCTGAATTCACTACTCCAATTTTCATTCTTGACAGCGATAAAAAGTGGGTTCTCAACGATGATATTTATAATTTTTATTCTAATAATATTAAATCCGAACACAAGCGAGAAAGCAATAACCTGCGAAATTTCTTTTCGAGTATAATACAATATTACAATGATGATATAAAGCAACAGATCATTGAAACTATGCAACATTTAAACCAAGTTGCATCAGACCTTGAATATTTAAATAAAATCATCGTCGAAACAGTGATTACCAAAAGTGTAATTACTCCACCCGTTTATCCATACCAAAAAATAAATCAAAAACAATTATTTCTCGATCATTTTAAAATAACCGAAGAACAATTACTAACATTTGTAATACCGGAATATAACTCTGATATTTTAAGAAAATCAGTTATTGATATAATCGATGAATACTCTCCAAAGATCGCAGACGCGTGGAGAAAAATATCTCCACCAGCGAATATTCTCCGACATAACAATGATCCCCACGCTGGAGGTCGTCATGTATCACCATATGTTGTAAACATCACATCGACGATCGCAGTTAATTTCATGTGTGACGCCATCAATGGAAGTTATCTCGTAGACATTAAAAAACCCACTCTGGCACAACAAGGATATATTTTATACTCATTTACCCCCGAAATACCCCCCGGGGTTTTAATTGTGTCATTACCCGTTAATCCGGTTTATCTGCGATGTCATAATCCACTATTGTCACGGATACATTTTAGACTTACTGACCAGGCCGGACACTTGCTCGATCTACGTCAGGAAGTTCTGGCAATAAGTTTGTATGTACGCTCATAGAACTCCAAGATCGTCAACGAATTAAAATTACACGAATAAATATAATCGATGACGCAATCATCGACGAAATCATCGGGAATAATTGCAGAGATAGAAAAACTAAACCATACACAACAATTGATGGTGTGTTATTATTGTCTAAACAAAATTCGTAAAAAGATTATCGATGATGTCATCAATGTGGTAAAAAAATTCTGAATTAAAAAAAAATCTGAATTTGAATCAGAATAGAATCTGAATCTGATATTATAATCATGAATCAGAATAAATATTATTATCAGAATCTGAATCTGAATAAATATTATCAGAATCTGAATCAGAATAAATATTATTATCAGAATCTGAATTTGAATCAGAATAAATATTATAATCATGAATCAGAATAAATATTATTATCAGAATCTGAATCTGAATAAATATTATAACCTGTTTCTGCATGTTATAATCAGAATAAATACTATTAATTAGAATCTGGATCAGAATAAAAAATCAAAATAAAAAATAAATATAACATGTCAGAATATAATCTGAATCTGAAAATAAGAATAAAAAATAAATATAATATGTCAGAATATAACCTGAATAAATATTATAATCAGAATAAAAAATAAATATAATATGTCAGAACATAATCTGAATCTGAATCAGATTAAAAAATAAAAATAAAAAATAAATATAATATGTCAGAATATAATCTGAATAAATATTATTATCAGAATCTGAATCAGAATCAAAATAAATATTATAATATGTTTCTGCATGTCAGCATAAAAATAAATACTATTCTGCGTAAATATATTATAATCAGAATAAAAATAAGTAAATAAAAAAAAATAGCAAAAGAGAGTACCTGTAGAGCAGGTTGAATAACGTCCGATATATATCTTCGGGGTAATTGTTATATTTCTTTCTCACTATAATTGTAATTTTTCTTTCTCATTGCAATTGTTGGATGGCTAAGCGCGATAGGGGTAAAACACCCCCTCGACGAACCCCAGGCATTTTGAGGTTCGGGGGTGCCGGGCGAGTTACACCTGGAATTAGTTTTTTTTTACAATCTTACATCACCCGTACACAAGTATATCTCATCATCAACTGCTCGCAGGTGCCCCTAATTATAATAGCATCTGACGCCGAATGCAAGATAATATATCTTTAGCATTTTTCGAGACTCGAACATATGGAGAGTTTCCACTGGTGGATCCATACGCGGACTCCTTAACCCCACGGCTACCGGTGTTCTTATCGTACACAGGTTAAATTAAGTATATAACTATTCGCTACCACAGTTACTGGTGACAGCGCTTTCAGTGACCTCGTCAGTAGCGACGTTGTCACTGCACATAAAGTTCTTCAACTGTCTCATACGTGAACTTATATCATTTTTGTTTCGTATTCGTGTGATAATTATAACTTAATATTTTCGATCGAATTTGCAAGTGACACTAGCTTTTGAATATCTTCATCATCGACATAAAGTAGAGACTGTCTCAAGGCCTGTTGGAGTAACTTAATGAATCGATACTCGGCTGCTAGTGTATATTTTCCATCATATTTCCGTTCTTGTAGCGCTTCAAAATCATTATGATTTTATCAGGGTCCAACTGTTCTGATAATTCTATATCCTCGTCATTTAACTTTTTAATCTCAGAAATAATTGCATGAATATTTGCGTAATTCATTATATAATAAATATTTGCTTAAAAAAAATAATTTTTGAATCAGAATCAGAATAATAATATTTATTATACACATTTCTACCTGATGTCATTCGGGAGATAGAATAGATGTAGGTCTGTATACTTTTAGACCTGGAGTTGTACACACGAAAGCGGCGCGTGATTTATATTTATCTATACTAGCAGACGACAACCTACATGTGCATTCAGTTATACTGAATAAAATCACAATTATTGTAAACTGTAGCATGGGTTTATTTCAATTTCCAAACATACTATACTGTATAAAATATCTGCATTCGATAATCACACATACATTTTCTGCATAAGATGTCATTCGCGAGATTATAAAATACATATAGGTCTGTATATACATCTATGCTACATGTCTTTACAGGTAAAAGCTAAAAATAACTTACCTGTAATTTGTTCTGTTATGAGAAACAGTAAAAAAAACAACAGTCGAGGCACAGTCACATAATATTACGCACTTGCAAGCGGGGCAACTGCTTAATTACTCTAGCGGAGAAGTCGTTGCTTGACGGAGATATCTTCCTTCGTCATCTAATACTATAGGAACATATGAAAATGATACTTTTTGGTTAAATTTTCTTGAATAAGCCGATTTAGTTATATTATCTGCGACACGTTGTACTGAAGGAATGCAAATATCAAAATATTTTCCAGCTGAATTCATTGATTGAAATATTATTTCTTCGCCAGTCTCCGTGTTCACGGATTTAACAACTTTCGGAAACTTACTATATTTCCCAGTACCACCGCGTGCAGTTTTCTGACTCTGTGTAATAGCTTGCAAATTCGATAAAGAATTATTTTTTGGAGTCCCATCAATATGATCGATTACAAGTCCATCTTTGATTACTCAATGAAAACATTCGAACACGAATCTGTGTGAGTAATATGTTTTTCCCCAACAGTAAACACGAGATAACCAGTATTAGTGACAACACCGACTGGTTTTATAGTCGACAGTTCCTGATGACATCATCACGAGATGCTTCATAATTGGTTATGGTGGGATGTTTCACAAATTCATTTTGCTTCATTTGCATAATAATATTATTTGTCTAAATTATTATTTTATTGTTGAGGTGAAGATCTGGCGAGATAGTCTTCAACGCTTGTTATGGGAAATTTGACGCCATCGGTATTAATTTTTATCATAATATCGTTTCAGCTCTCTGTATCTTTTACCACCTCATTGCACAGACAACTGCGTTTTTCCTCTGACCCCAACACAACATTTCAAACATAGTTTTGGTCCTACATTTCCACGCCGAAAACTTTGCATATGGTAACCACAGAATTAATTTACGCATGCGCGGTTACATGGAGTTGTAAATCCTATCATAAGCCATCTGCATTGATTGTTTGCTTGTATCATTATATATATAAAATTAATGTTTAATTAAACACATATTTGCCTTAATTATAATATGGAGGAATTCACGAGATTTTCCGCAATTAAACCTTCTAGAGCTAGATTTGATCTTGACAAACTCAATGACTTCGTCATCGGGAAACCAAAATTTAGTTTTTCGATGCAAGACCTGGCGCTGATGAATAAAGATATAGCTGATCGTATCAACGAAGCCAAGAAGGAATTTAGCAACGATGGTGCAGTTCATACGTGGTCAACATTCAGAATCATATTGCTGGAAGGAGAAATCGATGGTAGAATGAATGACGAGGGATGAAGGAAAATTATTAACTACCTCGATGATCGGCGATATATTATTCTAATAAAATTTATTATACAGACAGACGACGACGTTTGGATTATCCGTGACAAGCGTGACCCTGTCCGCGTGACCGTTGGAAGTAGCATCGTCACGTTGAATAAAAATTCCAAACCAGGGACGCTGACTAGTATTGACAAACCATATTATGAACGAGCATATCCTGTGACTGACGTTGTTTATGCGTTATATCCGTTAAATGATAAACCTAGCGTTGATGATCTTGCGCCGATGAAACTGTTATCAACAACGACAAAGTCGTCGTCGGGGATAAATTGTGTACCTGAGCGAATCACAGAACATTTCGCAGCAGCGGTACGTGGAAACGGTTTAACGGATCATTGACGTGATAAAATAAACACGTGGGCGGAGCGAGTTAAAGATACCGGAGCGTTTATCAGCGACGTTGCTGAATTAGAAAAAATATTAAGATTTCCGATTACGGTGAAAACGCTCACCGGAGAGATTTTATACGCGCCGAAATACACAAAAAATGGAGCTCCGATAACAATCATTGATCATATCGCGCATGCATGGACGCCTTCAGTGATGATATTTTAACGAAACAGAACAGTTACTCTTTTTACGTCGGCGTTATATTTGAT
>JAECUM010046259.1:0-20713 GCA_016617855.1 Megalonaias nervosa
AATTTCCTTTGTGTTCTGTCACAAACTTGGAATTCACAATGTATGATCCGTATTGTAAAATCTCCATCATGCCAGCTTCCTGTATTCATAACAAGAGCTCCTCGAGGGGATGGACACTCTATTAGTCAATATTTTGCAGTATTAACAACAGACCCTCAGAGGGATGGATGCTCTACTGGTCAACCTAATGCAGTCATAACAAGAGTCCCTCAAAGGGATGGATGCTCTATTGCCCAACTTGCCAACCTAATACAGTCATAACTAGGATCCCACAAAGGGATGGATGCTCTACTTGCCAACCTAATGCAGTCATATCAAGGGTCCCTTGAAGAGATGGATGCTATACTGGCCAACTTATTGCAGTTATAACAAGGGTCCATCAAAGAGATGGATGCTCTACTGGCCAACCTCATGCAGTCATAACAAGAGTCCCAAGAAGGTTCTGATGCTCATACTGGGGAATAAAAATTCCTTTGTTTTAACTGCTTAGTGTTTAAACCATCTCTGATATTCTTCAGAAATAAAAAATAAGATTTTCAAATGATCCACTGGTGAACATACTAGATGTCAGATTGGCAAAAAAATTCAAGATGGCTGCTGTGTGGCGGATATTGGATGTCACCTCTGCATCGTTTTCATTCAAGACCAACTAAACATCATAAGAAGTCTTTTGGTCAAAACCCCAGGTCAATATAACTTTCTGCTCCATAAGATTTTTGTCTGGGATGACAATACAAATTTTTACAGTACCATATGAACCATCCAAGCATCAACATTATTACGGACAACAATACGAATTTTCATTTTCTTTCAGATACGATATAGTGATCAAAACAGTTACTGAAATGAAAGTTATTATTGTCATATGCATCTTCTAATTTACTATATATTTTTTGACTATTTTTGTCAATAAAATAATGTAATCTAACATCATGTCATATTATATCATTACTGATTATATTACAAAATATATCATCACCAGGTTTTATTATGTCATCCATCTTATAAGACCTTGATATTTAAGATGGCTCATCTAATGCCCAAGTCTATTACCACTGTGGAATCACAGCATGAATATGTTATGTAAAACACTCACAGGGTTCAAGCATGATGCTAGCAAGCAAACATGTTGCAGTTACAATTCTTATATGCCAGCAATGCTAGCTTAAAAAAGCTTCTTGCTAGTGATATTTTGTATTAAAAGATATGAAATATGCTAGTGGGCATTGAAAACAGACTGATTTATTTGTTACCTGAAAATAATGCACCAAAGTGCTGCCAGGAATGAAAAAAGTTCATTTTGAGCATTGACTAACATATTACCTAAAGCCAAAAAACATTATGTGCATATCCTATTGCACTGGTTTCAAAATTAGGGCAGATAGGTGTTGCTTTTTTTTTAAAACATTATATACATTATAATGATTAGCATATATAATATAGTAAATGCTTCACATACTGGGCAAAACTAGCTCAATTAGATACACAAATCAATTTCAGGAAATTTCTTTTTTGTTACCTTTGGGGAAAAAGTGCTAGGGCCAGCAACAAAAAACAGAGATGGTCAGCTGACTGGAAAAACACAGTTTTTTTTTGGCCTAAATGTTATGTCACACATTCAGTGACACATTACCTAAATATTATGTCACATATTCAGTGACACATTACCTAAATATTATGTCACACATTCATTTACATATCACCTAAATAATATGTTACACAAGAACTATTACAAACATGCTATGTTACACACAAACTGACATATCACTTAAAATGTTATGCCACACACTCATTGGCATATTTCCTAAATACGGTCATATGCTTACTGACATATTACCTAAATATTATGTCACACAATCACTTACATATTACATAAATAACAGGTCACAAGCTGACATTATCTATACATGTTATGTAACATGCACAATGGCATATTATCAAAATATGCTGCTGCTGCTGCACACTCACTGTGATATTACCTAAATATTATGTCATACACTCAATGACATATTACCAAAATGTCTTGTCTTGCTCATGTATTGCCCAAATGTGATGTCACACACTCACTTGCATATTACCTAAATGTTATGTCACACACCCACTGACATACTGCCTAAATGCTATGCCAAACACTCACTGTCATATCACCTAAATAGTATGTCGCATGCTCACTGGCATATTTTTTAAATTCTGTTACTTACTGGCTGGCATATTACCTAAATGCTATTTCACACACTCACTGATACACTGCCTAATTGCTAAGTTACTCACTCAATGTCACATAACCTAAATATTATGTCACACTCATCAACATATTACCTAAAGATTATGTTATACACTCACCTACAATTTACCTAAATGTTATGTCACATGCTCACTGGCATATTACTAACCTATATGTCACACATTCACTGGCAAATTGCCTAAATGCTATGTCACACACTCACTGGCATATTACCTAAATATTATGTCTCATACTCTTTGGCATATTACATAAATGTTATGTCTCATACTCTCTGGCATATTACCTAAATGTTATGTTACACACTGATATAAAGCTAATTATTAAGTTATTCCCTCAATAGCATATAAAAAAATTATGTCATATGCTCACTAGCATATTACCTAAATGTTATACCACACTGGCATATTACCTAAATACTGTCACATGCTCATTTGCATATTAATGTATGTGAAATGTTCAGTCATATTACATAGATCTTTTTTCACACTTGCTGTCATACAACCTAAATGGCATATCACACACTCACCAACATATTTACCTAAATGCTATGTCACACATGCTCTAATATATTACCTAAATATTATGTCAGTCACTAACATATTACCCAATTATTATGTCACACACTCACTGACATGTAACCTAAATGTTGTCATACACATACTGGCATATTAACTAAATAAATGTTTACATAGCAGTATTATTATATAATTCCACTAATGTGATAAAATGAATCTGCAATTTGTGTTCATTAGATACAAAATGTACAGAACTTGTTTAATTCCTATTTCCATACTGCTGCACATAAAATTGTTAAGTTATAAAAAATATACATGCATTAGACTTTATGCTACATATCTTTATTTCTCAGAAAAGGTAGAATAAAGTGAGAAACAGATGGAAACAAATAAATGCAGTTCTAATTTTGTAAATACATTTATTTTGATATACATTTAATCTTACAATAGTTGGTTTCTATGATATATATAGCTGCCAACCCTCCAGGCTCGCAATTAGTGATAATAGGGATAAAAATTTGTGAATTTTGACATGAATTCGTGAAGTGATCTTCGAGTCCGGGAATATTTGTCAGAACAAATGTTTAGCATGGGATCCAGCTGATAAAGGTAGATTGTGTTCAACAAGAAAACTCACAATGTTTCAGCGTTGGTAGCTTGCAGGTCTTCCATCGATGGCTTAAAATATTCCACAGCTGAAATCTGATGGAGTTCTTAATTTTCCCAACCTCTATGTGCTTTTTGCTACAAATGTGCTTCCTCACATCATCTCTGCCACCATGCCCAATGATAAAATTTGTGGCACACTGTGTGCAAAAAGCTTGATGTATATTGGTGTTTGATGGCTTAATGTACGGCCAATTTTTGGTATCTTCCAAACTAAACTTCACTTTTTGTGCAATCCATTTCTTTTTCCTTGGTGGTGAAGACATTTTCAATAATCGATGCCGAACGGTAATTCAAATCAGTGTTGGCACCGCATGCTTGGAGCAAATTTCCAGTTAGGTCCCAGTTTCCCTCAAAGGCATTTGTAAAACTACTCTTATATAGATTAAAATATGCTAAAATGCTTGCTACTGGGTCAACTGTATCAATCTGCTATAGTTCTACTTATATCGCAACCAGCAATACCGGACTGTTTCAGCAACCCCTGATATCACGACTAGCACTTAACGGGAAATCGGTTATTTTATTACATATTTAAAATAATTGAGAATAGGGGAATTCGTGATTTTTTGCATGCGGCGTGAATCCGTGAATCGCTGAAAAAGTCATGAAATTCACGCCAAAATCGTGAGGGTTGGCAGCTATTGATATATAATGTCAAATTATTTTATCACCAAAAATCAACTGTATTTATGTCTACTGTAAATTTATATGATTGATAAAAGATCCTTTAATTACCATATGCGGTGAGTTTGATGTTATCCTGCACACTGGATCCAAATCCATCTGTTGCATGACAAACATAATCTCCACTGTCAGTACTGGACAAGACTAGAATAGTCAGAATGCTATTCCTAGTGTTGGTGTTGTACGAAGTTATGGAATACTTTGTGCTGTTTGTCAATTTCTTTCCAAAGGGTCCAATCCAAACTACGTTTATGATTCCAGATCCAGAAACTGAACATGTAATTGTCTCATTACTGTCTACAGGTCTAGATAATGTTTTTCCGTTATCTATGGACACTGAAAATGGAGCTGGAGGAAAAAAAACCTGGTATAAATAACAATTCACTTTTTCATACTTGTACAATTAATGCTTTTAAACTGCATAAAAAGATGAAGAAAAAAATATTAAATAAATTATTTAACTTGTTCAACTTGTATACCTACCTTATTCTAATTGCTTTAGTATCTTTCCATCCCAGTTAGTATGCAAATAATTTCCACTGGTTTAATAATGTTAGACTGCATTCAATGCATAACTGATCTTAATTTTATGCCTACACTTGCATCATTCATTTTTGGTGAAGAAACTGAATTCATTGACAGGGTTATTATGTGCCTATCCTGTATTTCAATGTCCTCTTCATAGGCACTAGTAGAACATAGTTGACCTTGGGATTTACTGACCAATGGGTCTCAATTACCTGGACTTTTGGTCAAGGTATAAAATCCTGAACTAAAATTTCTTCCTCCTGTCAGAGTAAGCCTGACATTTATCTTTGACCACAAAATTAATCAATGTGTTTCTTATCCACAAACTCTGGTGAAGGTATACGGTCAAGAACTGAAATTTCTATGCAGAAATAATTCTTTACTCGGTCTGTAACCTTCACCTTCAGCCTTTTGACTCCATAACAGATGGGCTTTTTCTTTACCACAAGTACAAGCCATCTACAAATTTTGATCCATGTGTGTGATGTGGAACAACTGTTGTTGTGCAAAAACCTTTTATCTTCTTTCAGACACAGCGACCTTGAGCTTTTACCTTTCACTCCAAAATCAACAGGCTTGTTTCTTCCCATAAAGCAAGTCATCCCCAAAGTTTGTTCCTGGCATGTAATGTAGAACAACTGTAGGTGTGCAAAAACCATTTTTTCACATTTAACCAAAGTGATGTTGGCCTTGGACCTTTGACCTCTAAATCAATAGACTTTTTCCTAACCTCAAGTGCCAGCCATTCACAAAGTTTGGAACTGCAGATAGTTGTTATGAATAAATAAAACTGGTAACAGACAATGAACAACATAATGCACTACACCTTATGGTGAGCATATACAGATTTATAACTACCTGCAATTGCTGTAATATAATAAAAGGATATAAAAGTCCAATGTTTCCTTAATATTTCCTGCGGCTGCATTAGTAACAGAGCAACTTTAAAAAAGTTGGATTAAAAAATGCCTTGATATTAGCTGTTTAATATGGGTTCATTTCATTTCAGTTGTAGGTACTTTAAGAATCTGGCTGATTTATTATAGATGATTACTTATGAGAAGTTATCTGTGTGACCGTTTTGACTGTATATGGAAACGTAAAAGACTGAAATGAGTGAATTTGATGACATCACACAAAAATGTATTGGGGCAAAGGTAAAACTAATTTTAATGATGTAATACTTACCTGTTGCTATTGTGTAGCTAAGCTTACTCTTCTGGAACAGTAATTGCTGTTATCTGTATGATGACAATTTATTCTCCCAATCCTCCCATAGGGTGACTTCTAGAAAAAGTTCCCAAAAACCCCACCTTCTCACTGGCACAAACCCAGCAGTCCTATCTTTTCTTGAAGGATGTAGACTACTATAGATGACTAGAGGAACAGAAGTACAGGCTGGGAGGAGAGAATCTAGCAAGAGCCTCGCCCCCAAAAACTACATTATGTCAGTAATACAATACCTGTTGCTAATGAATAGCTAATTTGCCATTTGTATGGGAGGATGATGGCCTCACCTAACTGGTATAAAGGAATACACCCTTACAGTAGAGATGTCCACCACTGCTTGGCACCATTTGTGCCATGATTAAGAGTCTCTTATGTGCCAAAGGAAGATGTAGGAATAGAACCGGGCTGTACTTTTTCCATAGCATACTCTGGAAAAAGATGGAATACCTTGGAAAAACAGTGGAAAATTTAAATATTTTGCAGAATTTATCTTGGAAACCCTAGACATTGTCCATGGAAATGGCTGGACATGCCTGGAAAACTATGGACAGTTTGGACTTCAAATCTTTTTTGATATATTTCAGCATGGAAAACTCTGGGAAAAAAAACCCTGTTAATTTTCAAAACTGGCACTTAGTATTATTTTTCATTTCTTCTGCTCAGTTGATTAGAGTTACCCATGCAGAAAAAAAAAAAATCACCAATTCTTATGAGCTTCTCATAAGCTGCAAATGAAAACCTTGTTAACAATGTATGCAAACAGGGTAGGTTTTGCAAGTGCACAGTTTGTTAGATCTTCTGAGCCATTAGGAAAACCTAACAAAATTTTTACATGTGCAAATTTTGGACCCCGATTCCAATCTGACACATAAAATTTGTTCCAAGTTGAATTTTTCTACATGTGTGTTTTCACATGAGCAATTTGGACTTAAATATAAATATTCTGTGCAAATGTTGGACATCAGGCATGACATCCAGATTATTGTCAAATAAACATTTTGCTGGAATACAACTGTACTCAAAGACAAGATTCTAATGTTTAAGTGCCTTATCTGCACAGTGTATTCAATGTATCTTAAACAGTGGTATAAACAATAGAATTTTAAACAATTTAAGTAGCATATGTACAAGAAGTAATTTTATGTTAACAATGCCCTCAATTAAATTAATGAAGTTTTTTTTTCACTAATTCCTTTCTGCTATATATTACCAGATTTATACATTTCTGAATGTGGTAAATATTAATTAATAATAATAATAATAATAAACTCCATTATTTATAGATTTAAGATAGGTAAAATAAATATGATCTTATTTCCTGTTATTATATATTTCCATACAATATCAATACTTAAATAATCAGTATTTTTTACCAGAAAAGGGGGCAAAAATCAATCATTATTTTGAAAAAGTCCATTCTTCTGAATCTTTTGCTCTTATTATCATCAGGCATATTATACCTGTCCCAGTTGTTATTATTACTGGAAGTGTTGTTGTGAATAATGTGAAATAGTATCATGATGATGACGGTGAATATTATTATTATTATTATTATTATCTGCTGCCAGAAGAAAAAAATGAGTTATTTTCATACCAAATACAAACTTTAAAAAAAATGTCTGTAAGTTTTGTTTTCTTTGAGAGAAAAATCCGCCCCTTCTGCCAGCATTCTATAAAGAATTAGGCTTCATGAAGTTTGCTTTTTAAAAAAAAAAATCAAATAATAAAATCAAGCAAGATGAAATGTAGTTTTCTGCGACAAAGGCCTAGTTCGATATCGAGAAGTTAACAGCAGTTATTTCCTTTGTTTACAGTTCTGGAGACTGGCTTACAATTCTCCAAATATGCACACAATATATTTGAGGTACTAAGAGACAGCTAGAACCTCGTTTTGAAAAAAAAAAGGTCTAATTTTAATACTGAATCCTCATAATTTAACTCATTACTTCAGGAAATTTTAGTGCAAGCAGTACCAATACATGTGCAGCAACTGATCCTGGAACCCTGAAATAATTTAAAATTATGGAGTTATCATGCTGATGAGTAAAATCAAGACTGTGCTGCATTTTGTATGTTTATGGGACTTCAGTTTGGAGGCTACTGTAGGGCCTATAGTGTCTGTTGCTGTGCAGCTTTCACATAAAGTTTAATATGTCAAATGAGATGACTTTGCAATCTTGCTTCATATAATCATTGAGATAACTCTGCAGATCATTATTATTTATGGCTGCACTTGCCAAAGTGCAGTTCTGCATATAAGTTGACAAGATTAGCAAATTGCATGCAAGCTTATTAATCCAATTTACTTTTTGGGGGACTTTTTACTTCTCATGTATCAAATTCAGCCATTGTTCAGAGGTCACTGCATCTATTATTTTTTCATTTTTAAAGAAGATGACAGTCATTCTATTTCAACAGTCTTAAGATATTAAGTGAGTAATTTCACTGCATTTTTTGTTGAAAGATCTAAAAGTACCAACTGTTTGACATATGACAGGCCTTTCAAAATGGATGGTAAATCTAAAATTTTGGATCTCTTTAAGGGATGGTCATGAATAACACTTAGAGATGTTTCTAAGACTTGTGAAGTGATTTTCGAATGTTGAACTAAAATGTGAAATGTTTTTTTTCAAACAAGTAAACTGTCATTTTTTTCCCAGGATACTTGTACAAGCTGCTGTGATCTGTTTCAGTGGATGGTACCATAGTTATACAATTATTCTTGTTTTTAATGTGTACAATTTTAAAAGATCCTGTCAGGGTCTCAAGCCAGATGAAAATTATTTTCTAGGGAAATCTCTTGTTTTCATGACAAATATTTTCTAGGGAAATATCGTTGTCATAAAAAAAATTCTGGGTTGTACAGCCAAATATTAGTTTTGTCCAGGCCAATATTCCAGGATTTTCCATGCCAATATTCCAGGGTTTTCCATGCCATTATTTAAGGGTTTTCCAGCCTACCCTGGACAGCGCCTGGAATATCAGTCCAAACACTTTGTGGTTTTCCATGCTAGAACTGTCAGGGATTTTCCATGCCAACATTCCATGCTTCTCCTTGTCTTTTTCCAGGGTTTTCCAGCCTACACTGGACAAAGCCTGGAATATTAATCCAAATACTCCGGGGTTTCCATGCTAGAATTTTTCATGGTTTTTCAAGTTTTTCCTGAGATACCATGGAAAATGGAAGCCATGATGGGAATGAACTTTCCACTGAGGGTCTCTGCCTCTAGGGGAACAGTCCTCAGAAGATTTTTTAATGTACTCCAGTATGACCTTGAATGTATCCAGAGCAACATTTCTACGGTGGTAGAGCAGCTCTGCTGATAAAACCATGGACATGTATAATGAATGCCTAAATGTTTCAATCACTGCTGCCTGCAAACACTTAAGGACAGCTGGTGACAGATTCCTCCTTCAGAAGGTTGAAAGGGCTGCTGAGAAAAAAAGGTCATCATCATTCATTGCTATGTTAAATAGAGACCTAGCTTTTAGTACCAAAGTCTTGGTGTTTTAAGTGACAAGCAAGCCCAGGTTTCCCTAGAAACAGCCACTTGTACTGCTCCTATATCAAAAGAAGGATGCTTAATGGGCTATGAAGTAAGCCCTACAACCATAGAGACTATAGGTCTTAATGTGTGTGGGAGGGAATAGGCCTAGCCTTCTGATGTCCAGCAAACTCCTAATGCTTACTAAACTTTTAGGAAAGATCTTTAACCACAACCAAGTTTGAGAGTATCAAGAGATCTGGGTAGGAGGTAGCCCCAGAGAGTCTGTTCAAGCTGGAAAGAATTTTAGTGTCTGGACAGTTTGTGTAATTTCTTGCTTATTTTGGCAAAATATTATATTTATACTTGCAGATTCAATATGCAAAATCCTTCCATTTATGCTTTTAAGCAAATAGTTGCAATGTATAAGAATATTGAAAAATACACTGCTAAGGCAAATAAAAAAGAGGACCAATTTCTTCAAAACTGGACCTCAACAAATGCATATGTAGCTTGATCTGATTTGATGGCAAACGGGAACAAAACACTGTATTATCACAAAGCATATGTCATCTAGATGCTGTATACATGTATTCATCTATATAAATTATGTATCTAAAGAGATTGTGTGCCATATGCATGTGTGCATGCGTGTGTGTGTGTGTGTGTTTTCTTTTTTTTTGTAGATTATATTTATTATCCCTAGATTAACTGATAACCAGAAATGTTTGATTTTAAGGTGACCTTGGGATGGTTCCCCGACCCAGTGGTCAACCTTTTACAGGGATAATAATAATAATAAAAAAAACTCCTAATGCTTACTAAACCTTTAGGAAAGATCTTTAACCACAATCAAGTAAGAGAGTATCAAGAGATCTGGGTAGGAGGTAGCCCCTGAGAGTCTGTTCAAGCTGGAAAGGATTTTAGTGTCTTTAAAGCCTGAGGCTTGGTACAAAGCTCCATGACAGAAAATGGTAAACCTTGATAACCACACTGTGAAAGGACCAAATCTCTTCCTTCTCTGCCACCCTGACTGACTGTTGTAAGGAAATGGGGCAGTTGCCACTCAGCCTGTTTTATATAAAACTCATAAAAATCTACGAGGTGTGACAAGACATCCTTGTCCTGCCCTCACTCCCTTGAGGCAGGACTTTCGTGACCAATGTCTCACTGTTGCTGGGAGACTTGCAGAGTGAAGGGGCTGTCCCTATTGGCAGACTCAGCAGGTGGGTGAGAGCAACTCCTAACCTTCCTGCAGTGTTTGAGGAAGGTCTGCCCCTTTCCTTCCTTTATGACCTTACTTATTAAGACGGTGATATTGGCCAATGCACTTTAACACTGACCACTTTACAAAAGGGTCACAGCCCTGAAGACCATGGCTGCATGTAGGAGCAGGACCATTAACTTCCCCAGAATTCTTCCCCTGTCACAAAAATAAGGGGGAGGTGTATAACAAAAAGGACGGGGAGGAGGAAACAGCCATAGTTCAATATTTACCTAACACTTAAATATCCATCTCTCTTTCTTCCTACTCCTCTCTGTTAGAGCTCTACTGAAATCAAATCTTTAAAAGATGTTGCCTCTAGCTGTATAAACATTAATCTGTTGATTGTATCTGAGCTTAATCTGTTCCTTACCTGTGTATGAATATTGTTCCCTGCTGAGAACCCCATTTCAGCTGCTGTCTGAAGGGACATATGCACAGCTGGCTTAGCCAGCTGGAACAAGTTTGGAAATCTTTATGGATGTTATGCACACTTTTCCACAGCTTGCAGGTATTTCTTTTGGATACTTCTGCTCCAAAATAAGATTTTTCACTAACATATGCTCTGGTAAAGTTTCACTTTCTTGAATCAGTGCTTTACTGACTACTATGCCAGATCTACTATCTATTCCATAATGTCTTTCTTAAGATTTTAAGTCCATCAGTGCCATAGTCTGCTTGTTCAGACATAGGTATTGTAATCAAATAAATATCTTTACTTCTTAATTTCATTTTTTGATTCTTATTTATTACATTTATCTTAACCTTTATACTAGGGTTATATGGTTTTGTAATACAAGATCCCGTAGGGCTAAAATGTTTGAGAAAAGAAAAGAAAATTGAACTCTACTTCCAGCATGTCATCTATGTTCTTGCCCATCCAGCATGTCCCTCAGACTTGTATTTAACACCATTTTCAGCTTCAAAATCACTCACTGATATCTCTATTAACACTTTCCCAGCTCCAGTAATCTGATATACTTCCTAACTCAAAAATAAATTGCATTTATCACTATCATCAGCAAGTATTTGCTGACTGAAATTGTCATCTAACGGTGAACCATGCTGGGCCAATCTGGGTTTTCTAGGTACCCCATATTATAAATGTGTATTTGTACAACTTCCTTGAAACAAGGTTCAAACTATGACTGAATACTTATTATGGGGCCCAATGTGCCAATCAAATTTAGTTTAAAAAACATTCATATCAAACCGATGAACCCAGATGTGTAAACAGTTGCCTACATGAAAAAGACAGATGTTGCAACAAGCACTAAAATACCTCTACTAGTGTGACTCATGACAAGCACTATAAGAGTGAACAGCTGAATACAAATCGTATACTGCGCAGAGTGTATTTTCATATACACGACTTCAAACTAATTAGTGGGAATTTTTGCACATCACTGGTCTCCAAATGAGTGAATTTGTAAATATTTTGCGCTATTCTTGCAATCGTGCACCCTGGCTGCATCTCTGCTTCCCTGTGGTGGAAGGCTCCACATTCCACAGGGATTTAGTAGGATTATAGGAAAGGTGGATGCTAATCCAGACTCCTTCCCCAGTCTGGTATCTACATGCTAATTCCCAATTCCAAAATGGGATTCAATGGTTGCCTGAACAGGGTCTCAATCTGGTCCTTATCCCCATACTGTCACAGGCGCTCCAATAATTGGTGACCAGTAGTCACATTCTGCTGAACAGTCAATGACCAGTAAGACGACTGTTCTGTAGGAATATCCTTCCTCAGATCTTACTGACTTTTTATCACAGCACTCCCCATTTCTGGTCAGCCAACACTGAGCTGTAGGCCAGTAGAGGGTTCTGCTCTCTCTCACTCTCTCTCTCTCTCTGTGACTGAAGAGACTGATCATATATGCACCTGGGAGCAAGCAGTGCCCTTTGAAGCCAAAAGAGCCAATCTGCTCTCTCTCTTAGTCAGGAGGGGCCCAGTGAACCAGACAGCTAAAATAAAGAGGATGGCCCTTCCCCCTCCTTGTCAATCTGTTAATATATTATCTGCAAGGAAACTATCTAAAAAAACAAGATCAATAATCAAAATGACATTTATAAAGAACATGAATTCCATGAGACCTCAAGGTCAAAACATTGTTTGAAAAGTAATACCTTACCAACCTGTAGGGTATAATAATGAATGAATGGTGTGAGAGTGTAATCAAACACTATTTAGAAATCCAATGCTACACCCAAGTATGGATGAGAATGAAATGAACTATTAAAACAGAATATATATATATATATATATATATATATACATATACATACATACATACATACAGAGAGAGAGAGACATGCACACATATTGTATCTGGATGGATGAGAGGGTGAATGGATGGATGGATGAATTCATAAAACTCACCTTGTATGTATAATTGCTCTTCCAAACATACAGAACAATTAGAATAGGAATGAGAAATTAAATATTTTCCTTCATAACTTTCATCAACATTATCAATCCAGATGTTTCGATTCAAATCCATCGATAATTTTCGAAACTCAGTATAATTGTCCTTCCAGTATGGCTTAATGACTGCATCCTCAACTTTCCAAGTTACAATATTGCTGAAACTTTTGTTGCCATTGATGAAAACAGAAATTTCTTCGGCGAAGTTGTCAACATTTGTAAATAAAACAAATGATTCCCCTCGTTTAACTGTTTCTGTAAAATAGAAATAAAAACACTGGTTTCTTCAATTATTATTGTTCAGTTTGTTATTTTTCATTTTAATTAAAGCAACAAAAAAAAAAATTCAGTAATTAACATTATGTTTGGTTTACACAGAGAGAACATTATATTATGTCATAAGAGGCCCAATGACAATCACATCTGTAGGTATAATTATTACAGCAAAAGCACTGCAAACTTCATGTGAGAAAACCCCATTCTGTGACTTCTACACTGATAATGAACTTGACCTATGAGCTAAGAACTTGACAACTTATGATAAAATGTGATGTGGACAATGTTTCATCAAAATATCTGTAGGGATTGGAAAGTGACAACCTGAATAATGAACCAGGACACTGACTTACATTATGCCTTCTTGTGACCTTCAACTTGAGGGCAGTGGGTATAACCGAATATGTTAGACACTATCAGTTCAACAAGCTTAAGTTTAAATAAAATATATTTAGTGGTTCAACTGTTGTACCTGTATAGTACATTGATCTATTTTCCCTTGCTGTGACCCAAGGCAGGGGCACGGTTATGGTACACTGAACAGTGTCAAGTCTTGACATGTAACTGACAAAATCTTTCTTTATACAACATCAATAATTCCCAAGTTCTGCTCCAAACAAGTATAAACATGGATACAAAGAACATAATTACATTTTCTGTGATGTTAGATTTATGGCAGGAGGCCTGTATATAGTATGCAGCACACCTTCCATTCATATACATTTTGATCAAAGTGTCATAAAAATATCTTAAGTGGTTCAGAAGTTATTCTCTCGACAATGTCACAAGTCTCATAATTACATTTTCTCTTGCAGTGACTTTCATCTTAAGGCAGGGGGCATGGTTATGGTATGTGGCACACTTTCTAGTTAGGATATATAATTTGGCAAACTTTCATAAAAAATCTCCCTGACAATTACAATGTTATGGGCCAGAACTCTCCATTGTGTCTGACCTAATCTGTTCTTGGCATCAAACTCGGGATCTCTTACTGTACCTATAACCTTCGGGTTTCAGGGTAAGGGGACCTCAGTGGTATAAGTATTTTTTGGGCAAGCTACTGTTTATATCTAAATATGCATATGGGGCCCCAGGTGGCCTAGTGGTCTGAAGTGCTCACCATTATGGATCACTGCCAGTTACTTCCCATGGGCCAGTGGTTCTTCCCGGGGGATTTCAGGGTTCTTCCTCCACCAGTTATACTGGCCGCAATGTACAGCCTATCATGTGCTGAAAAATGGCGTTAAACCCCACCACAACAACAACAAGGAGTATACAAATACTAAAGTTCTGTGCACCTGTCCAAATTCTACACTACAGTTTGGCTACATGGTTCCTAGATATGGTGCCCACTCAAATAATATCTATGTGTCCATTACTTATCTATATCTATTATGTCTCTCTATATTATGTCCATAATATAGAGAGACATAATAGATATAGATAAGTAATGGACACATAATTCTAATAAGTCCCTCTTCATAATAGATATAGATAATAATAGACGTAATAGACATAATAGGTATAGATAAGTAATGGACACATAATTCTAATAATTCCCTCTTCATAATAGATATAGATAATAATAGACATAATAGATATAGATAAGTAATGGACACATAATTCTAATAAGTCCCTCTTCATAAGCATAAAGACTTCTTCTAATAAGTCCCTCTATGTCTCTAACAAACCCCTCTATTAAGTTCCTCTATCTTCTCTCATGCATCCATATACATCATATACCCATACCCACTTCCCTGACTTATAGAATATGATTGGCTAACCATTACTAAATGAAGGACAAGCTCTACAGACCATCCCATAACTAAAAGATACTGAACGAGCACTTAGGAAGAATATTACCCAGTTACCCAGATAATCCTCATTTCCTGAATGCCCCAACTTTTTAGCTGTACCTGATATTGATATATTTTCCAAATTCACACTCCCAATATATGGGTCAATAGAAACCTGATGCTGATAACTGCCAACTGTGTTACTTCCTGCACATCTTCAACTTTATACACCTATAACGTTTTCCCACACTACAATCCCTTTGGTCATAGATGGATGGGCAATGCACCTATCTCAAGACAGGCATATATTTTAAAAAGACTTTCTAGGTGTTGTTAATGTTTTCTGTTGCCAATACACAGCTGCAGATTGGTCACTGTGTTCCAGAATGGTTTTGCTAACATGGGTCTCAAAATTATACTACAAACCATCATTTTTTATTATGCAAGTCTGCAAATAAATGAAAATAAGATTCAAAATGGTCAGCAGGTCAGCACCTAGTTAGAATGATTTAGTCATCTGCATAGGATTCAAATATTTTAACACATGCAAGTTTAACCTAACAACTAAGCTACAGTGATCTTGCAAACATCTAGCATCCACATACCAATCTTCACGTGCAGTAAAATAAAATAAGATACTGAGGGTGTGAATAACTAAAAATACACAAATCACTCAAGCATCAAAATTATGTCAAAGTGGCCAAAGTGGTATTGTTCAGCTACTCTCCTTGAGATGCATCAACATAACAATTTTCATGAATATAGGTAAAATTGGGTACAAGATATGAAGGGTGTAAACAAGAGTCCCTTGAAGAGACTGACGCTCTACTAGCCAAAACAAATTTCTAGGAAAAGCTGTCTCCATTTCTACTTTTTAATGCTGAGTGTTGAAACCATCTCTATTATCCTTGAGCTATAAGATTTTAAATTTAACCACTATGGCAGCCATAATGGATGTGTAAGATTGGCATCACTTTCATTTCAGACAAAATGAACACCATTAGAATATTTGTGATGAAAACTCAACAATAATACTGGTATGACCATCCATTCTGGAGAAACTGTAACAAGATTTTCAGAATGTTCATTGTGGCAGCCATATTTGAGGTCAGAATGGCACCATTTTCAATAGGAACCAACTTGATACATGTATTATAATTAGTCTTAGTATTAGTATTATAATTAAAGATTCTGCATTTAGGAGAAGTAGCAATATCTAGATTTTCAAGAGGTTGCCATGGTGACCATACTGTTTGTCAGATCGGCACCATTTTCATTTAGTGTTAACTGGACATCATACAAGTTTTTCTGGTTAAAACCCAATATGTTTATGGCTTTCAATCTTGGAGAAGATTTTCAAGATGACTGCTGTAGTGTCTGTATTGGACATCAGATCCACACAAAGTTTATTTAAGACTAAACAGACACCGTAAGAAGCCTTCCAGTGAAAGCCCAATGCTAACGGTACTCTCCATTCAGGAGTAGCACCAATAACAAGATTTTGAAAATGGCTGCTGTGATGGCCATGCCAGCTGTCAGATTGTAGGGGTAAAATTAAAATGATTATCTGATACATTTTCTACATCGATACCCGTATCAATACAAGAGGTGAAGAATCAATACAAATGATACTTACTATATACAAGTTGTTTTGCATCTGCAGTAAGTACAATGGGATGGATTTAGTTGTTGGTCATCTCTGTTCCCACATAAAGACTTGTTCTAGCAGTGGTTCATATCACATAAAATTTTGCATGATTTGCGTACTAGCTTCATGAAAAATGTATTACTTTTTTTCCAAAAAGTCTGTTCAGGGTAACAAATTTTTGGGTGAACATTTTGGGATGAAAATGGAATACAAAACTAATTGGCTAAATAACTTTTAATCTTGTCGCTTTCAACAAAGAAGGTTTGCTTCCAGTACAGAACAACATGGTATTGTTCATGTATGAGCTTTCTTGATCAAGTGAACAAAAGGAATTAGCCCTACCTGGCCAGCAGAAGGAAACTTTTTGAAACTGATTTAACTGATCAAACTACTGAGCTTTCCTTGACATCACAAACCAAGCTCCCAAAGAATTTCCAGCAACAATAGAAGGCTGAAATCAGCTGGCTATCTGTAAGTGAAAAAGAAGGCATGGTGTGCACCATGTGTAAAAGCACAGGAGGGAAAAGCATGTTTACCTCACCAGAGGGATCATATAATTTCCAGCTGTCAGCTTTGATACAGCATCTGATAATTTCAGGGGTTGTTGTTGTTTTTCTTTTTGTTTTACATAAAAAATTTACCCGAAAAGCTTAGAAAAACTTTTTTCCTCTGAGAACAGAAATATTTTTACTTAGAAAGCACTTATGTCTACTTTCTGAAAATTAATGTCTACATTGCTAGGATGCAAGGAGTACCTATTGGAACTAAAACCCCTTGAGGTTCAGAAAAACCCCTTCAAAAAATATCAGGGAGTACAAAAACTCCTTGACTTGAAAAGTACAGGAACCATTGTTCTGGATATCATTTTTCTTACACGACAAAACTGCACTATTTCTTCTGTTATGAAAATACCATAATGACTGTAAGTCTTAGGGACACTACAAGTCTTGGAACGCCCTCGATTATTTTCAAAAGTAACTTTTTTATGACCTATAAATGTTGGGACACAAAATTATAGTAATTTTTTCATTTACTATAAGTCTTGGTACACCTTCAACATTTTTATTCTACTAATCGGCCAATGTATTTTCTCGATCGAAATGACATTTTTAAAAAAGTGAATGTGGTTGTTACAGGACTGTCATCATGAATTATTACATAGGAATGCTATAAATTGATATTACAATAAATATATTTAATTTTCCTGTTTCCTTATTATTTCTACCCAATTCAAATGTGCATAAGTTGATCGATGACAAGAGTTGAGCATTAGCGGGTTGCTGTAAGGATTTATAACAGTAGGCCTAACCTATCCCTTTTGTCTTTGTTTTATTATTGTCTGTTTAAGCATTATTGCATTAGAATATTGTACTGATGCACCAGTAATTATGTTTTCATTTGCCTAGAAATTGTAAATACCTAACTCGTTAAAAATGTGATCTCAATATGACAAGAACGAACAACAATAGTGTTTGGTTCAATGCTTGCATTTGGTTAGCATGTTTTTCATTATGGCATCACCACATGTACACTGAAGATTATGATTTGCACTAAATGAAGTACATCCCTTGGCCTTGGATTCAAATTATTGGCACAAATGCGCTAAACTTAAATAATACCTCCAAAATACAATGAAGAAGTTTCAGAAATAGTGCTTTGAAAATAATCATTAATACCCTAAACATTCAGACATAGTTTGCTTTGATGAAGTGACCATAAATAAGTATCAGACAACTCTGCGATAGTAATCGTGCTTTTCCACTGAGGAAGTGTTATACCTTAATTGATTGACAATGATAGTCAATGGTTAGTCAGTCTAATATAATCTGGGGGGCTAAATAATTTAGTACCGCTATTATGCAGGGCATCTCATCCTGCTCAATCCACTTTAGATTTTACAACAGTTAATTTGTGTGGATTAATGTTGTAGAACAAATGGTTACCGGCATCGCTGCTAGGCAAAAATCAACCTTTTCCCAAGTCAGTTTCATGGTTCAAACAATTCACTGCTCTCCTGTCAGAAAACAAAAGACAAATCTGCCAAATATGTATAAAAGGAAACATCGAATCAACCAGCTGTCCAAAATCAAAGGTGGATTGAATACGGTGCTGCAAGTTAGGAATTTGTGTTACGGTAAGCTGAAACACAAAACTAAAATGTATCAATGATGATCAGTTATGTGAATATACTGTATGCCGGTTATGCGACTTGTATAATTAAAGATGTGACTCATTTTATATGATTTACATTCACTCTGAAAAACAGTAACTCTTGAGCCATGGGATAAAATAAATCAAATAGCAATTGACATCTTTTTAAAATGTGATTTGGAAGAATGAGATTTGGTAAAAATGATAAATAAAGCAAAATCTGCATCTAGTATTTTTGGGAATAAACAACGAAATACAAAATTTGCACCGTAAGTGCTGTTCTGTACAGTATATATAGTCCTGGTTGCCAAGTAAACTCTAAGTGAATTATTGAAGTTTTAATTTAATGTTACCTTTATTTTACTTTATGTTGCAAACATCGGAAAATATGCACATGCAAAATATAAGAACATAAAACAATCATAGCAGGTAATAACAGCTTCTTAACGTAGTAAATGAGTAAGAGCTGGTCACTGCTGTGTGCAGTATGGTGATCTTACCATTTTTGTCTTTTTACATCAGTTCTATAAGTGTTGGGACACCGAAAATGCTATAATTTATAAATGCATATAATTCTTGGGACAAAAAAAATAATGATCTTTTCATGTCCCAAGACTTAGTCATTACGGTAATACCATAATGCCCTCCACATTGACCTGAAGACATGAATTTGATAATAATTTGTTTTTAAAGCATTCATATAATACAAAGCAAAGGCCATGGTGATCAAAATAAGTCATGCATCTGATCAAATGTAGCAGCCTGAAATAACCAAAAAAGCTGAATTAAAATCAATGACAACTAACAGGAAGTCTTTTTCTTTATCGTCTCAAGGATGAAAATAGCACAAGAAAAAATGACATGTCTACGTCTGTTTATAATCAGCATTCAAGAAATACAACCAATGTGTCAACACATATAAAAGAGCACCATCCTACCACTGAAAAACCTTGAAAAGAACACCAAGTTGATAACTGTATCGATAATGTATCATCCCATAGGCTGTGTATTATATGTATCAATATGTGGCTGAGGAATGTATCATACCATAGGCTGTGTATTATATGTATCAATATGTGGCTGAAGTGAATCATTTCAATTGACAGACTGGCAATATTTTTTACGTAGAACCAACTAAGCATCATAACCAGTCTTCTGGTGAAAACCCTTGCCAATAAGACTTTGTATTCAAAAGAAATAACAATATCAAAACAATCATGATGAATGCCAATGAAAGCCATACTGGATGCCAGAACAGCAACATTTTCATTCAGAATCAACTAGTCATCATAAAAAGTCTTTAGAGAAAACCCCATGTTGGTAAGATCATCCATTCAGGAGTAGTGATAACAAGATTTGTATTAGACAGCTGCTGTGACAGCCACAAAGATATCCCAGCAGAACCATTTTCTTTTAGGACCATCTTGATATCATAAGAAGACTTTTATTGAAAGGCCCATGTTGATATGACCATCCATCCATGATTAGCAATAAAAAGATTTTCAAGATGGGTGCTGTAGTGGCCATATTGTGTATCTAAGCAGCATCATTTTCATTTAGGATGAATGAAGAACAACCTGGGAAGATTGCTGTTGTTGTTGTTGTTGTTATAGGGTTTAACGCCATTTTTCAGCACAAGATAGGCTATACATGGCGGCCAGTATTAATGGTGGAGGAAGAACCCTGGAAAATCCCGGGAAGAACCACCGACCCACGAGAAGCTACTGGCAGGCTTTCTCACGTACCCACGTTAGCCGAACCTGGACTCGAACTTACGCAGACAGAGGTGAGATGGCA
>JAECUM010046260.1:0-30624 GCA_016617855.1 Megalonaias nervosa
GCTCCTCTTCTGACACTCGTATTCTCATCATTCCACTATGAAGATGAAATCATATGGACAACGCTCTTTTGCATACCAGGGCCCAGCAACGTGGAACGAATTGCCCACTGCACTCAGACACAAAGACACAGTGATCTCATTCAAGAGCGCTCTTAAAACTCACCTATTTCAACTGCAAGAACAGACTTAAAGACCTAATAATGTTTCCTTACCTTAAATATTTACTGTATGTTTTCTGTTTTCTAATTTCGTGGTGTTTGTTTTTATTTTTGTAATCATATCATTATATATGTTTTTTAAGTGTTGTCAAATGTTGTAAAGCGCTTAGAGCTTCTAAAGATTAGGCGCTATACAAAATCCTCATTATTATTATTATTATTTCTCATTGGTTCCAGGAATCTCAACATCGTTATTTTGTTTACGTGTATCTGCTGGGCGATAACACAATGGGACCGGTAGATCTGAGAACTTTTCTTCATGTAACAGGAATAATTTTCGCAGAAGTGAATCACGAACTATTTTTTTAGATGCTACTGTCAGATTGCTAGGGTGCCATAAATTCCAAAAATCATCGTTTGTTGTCTCTGGAATTATCTCACACATTATTAAGCACTGGATGCTATCTGCTGCAGTCTGATTAACTTTATGAACTCTTTCAGCGATTCATCAATAGCTCTATGATCATCAAGTATTTCCTCATAATAATCTACGAATTCTTTCAACCAGTGATGTGGTGTTTCACCGACAAAACGTAGTGGTTGGCCATGATTACCACACATGATAACAGCAGTATTTTTTGTCAGTACCCAATCAAGAAACATTTTGACACATCTCAAAATACCGTGCGTATCTCATCCTAGATAATGATCTTAGGGATATATTTCTCACCCATTCGTTTAGGTGTCCACACATCTCCATTCCACCAAAAGAAACTGTGGTAAGTTTGAGATTTGACACCTCATTATTTCATCTCTCTGGCAAGCCGGTGAGTCGTGTTAGTACTACTATGTCTAAACCCCCTGAATAATTCTATCACGCGTGTTGTTTTACCAGAACCGCCTGGTCCATTAAGATAAACAGTTTTATGTCTGTCCACAGGATCATATACCGATGGTGCTGATGATGGTTGTAACATTTAACTATTTTTGTGATATATCTCAACGGGTTTGTAATCAGCAGATTCAGAAGAATCAAGAACCAGCTCATTCTTGACTCGCCATTGTCCCCGTGGAGCATCACAGATTCCTATATCACATTCATCTAACAATCCTATATTTTCTTCACTGATATAAAATGAATCTGTGGCGACTCTAACCGCGGTATCAGGAAATCTGTTTATCATCGACAGTAGGTTTATGAACACATATGCAAGCATCGAGGATCTTAAATGAGTATATTTCGGCAAGTCGCCTTCATGATAACACACTATAGTTTCTAATTTAGTTCCATCGTTCAGATTTACATATTCGCGCCACGCAAATGTGTTTTTACTCGTTGTGTCAGAGATTATAAAATCAAGTTCAGCATCGTCGATAATTAATCGTGTGCAGCGTCGTCGATGATAAGATGATCATAATGGGATTCCCCGTGAATTTCTTGTCTCTGACTATGTTATAGTCACCAGTGACAACGACAAGGATGGCAAGGCATTTGCGTATATAAAATTGTGATGGGTAGCTCACAGTCTGTTGGGGTATCTGTATTTTAAACAGATATTTATTATATGGTGAATCACGGAAATATTAATGCGATTATTTCTGCGATTAAAACATTACATGACTCTACCTCCGTCGATGGTAGGGCTATACAACTTTCTGATCAATTCGATCCTGAAAAAATTACAGACGATTTTGAAACAATATAAGAACGAAAAATCCGAGGGGAAGTATATACTAGCCACAGAATATTGATTTATTAAATTGCTTCATAATGCTATGAGATTATCTCTTGCTAGCGTTGATAATTCGCAAATTCAAGATTTTGTCCCGCTTGCAATTGCAATAGAGCGAGTTAGATCCGAGTTGTCTAAGGAATATGAAACAAAAAAGACTATTGGTTCACGTTTAAGGCAGTTGAAAAAAATTATGAAGGATTGTAAACAGCCAAAATGCGGAACGTCTGATTCTAAACAATCGGATTGTGAAAGAGAAAGTTGTGACACTGATCCCTGTGGAATGTAACCGGCTAACAATAGAGCGCTCGTTTCATTGATACTTGACTCTGTCAAGGATTGTATCCCTGAAAAAATCAGGGATGTATTGTCGATTGTGTGTAACCTATTAGCTGCTTTGTTAATAATAGAGCACGCGTTTCATTGATACTTGACTCTGTCAAGGATATTGGAATGTTTGTAACCTACTGCTCTGCTTTGCTAATAATAGAGTGTGCGTTTCATTGATACCTGACTCTGTTAAGGATTATATCGGGGGGGGGGGTATTGTAGTAGTCCCTGATTTTATTAGGGGGATAGTAAAAAATAATTTTTTGTATTGTGCAAAACGTAGAGGCAAAACACTGCAGCGTCCCTAACATAGTCAGGGACAAAGTCCTGTTGTAAATCACCCTTGTCCTTGTCCCTGGACAAGGGAGACAAGGAGCGGGGTCTAAGGTGGACTAGCTTCGGACATACAAACTTATAGTCAAAGATTCTTCACGTAAATGAAGAAGGTGTCTGTTTTGATTTGTAAGTCTGAAATGGATTCGTGACAACAGCGGATTATAACATCGCAGATAAACCGGATTAACACGTACTGACACAATCAAATTCCAGGGGGGACTTCAGGGGTAAACGAATAAAGAATATATCCTGGGATGCAATCCCTGGGATTGAAATCCTGGGTTGTGTCTGTTTTGGAGTTTTCAAGATCTACTTGATAGCTGCAATCAATAGCATTACACACCAGACTAACTGCGATTGTCGATATGATATTGACAACACCTGGAGAGACATGCCTACAACCGCCGTCTGGTCCACACATCGACGATTTTGGGATAGTATTCATTAGCAATATCCTTGAGGTTTTTCTTCAACTTATCAGCGTCAAATCCGTGTAATCTGAATGTTGGCAATTCTGCTTTTGTGATCTCATATTTATTGAGAAACAGCTGCTTGTACGTTATTCTACCACTAACATCACCACCTGAACCTGGGTTCAGGGCATCGCTACTAGCATCATATCCAACACTGTTTTTATCGGCAGAATCAATCAGTGCGCGTATAATAGTTTGATTAAAGAACTTGAGGTCAGATACAACCTGGTTCAGATGATATATTCGCTCGATTATTCGTCGCTGCAAATCATCGTTGGGATATTTGGTTATGTAACTGGAGAACAATTGTCGCAGTTCATTACTCACTCGTTGGTGCTCTGCATTGATTTCAACTGAGAATAATTTGATATGGTCCTCGGTGATTCCCGCAGTACCAGACGAATACAGATATTTATATAATAATGAATCAGGAAGACTTATGATTTTATCAGCACTAATATTAATCCCGTAAAACTGAAATTCTGCTGATTTGATGTCGCCGCCCAACGTTGCCCATATGAGATGTCTCCGGTAATCTGAAAGTTTCATCAGCATTCTCTCGTCTGAATAATAATAGGACCGCTGTGGTTCTGGTGGTCCTTGATAAACAGATGGCACTTCTGGCCATCCTAACACAATTCTGATCGATGACTGATATATATTGACGCTGTAGTTGGAGTTGATATTTCAATGGCGGCAGATAACGTTGCCTCGTGTACAGTTATTGCTATCTTGGATTCTTTTCCTGTGATAGATTTGATTTTGCGCTGAAAGTCATCGTTGATTTGTTCAATCTGATAACTGCCCGTGGAAATGCCAACGACACTCCAATCCGGGACCTGTGCCCCCGTTTCATCGGGTTTTGTTTTCCACGCAAATACCAGAGAGTTGTTTGCTTGCAACCCACCGAATGACTTTGCTGTGATATTTGGTCAGCTGTAATATTATCGCAATTATGCTAGTGCTATTTCTCTTGCCCGAATGGCAGTGGGGAGGATAACGTTAAACTCTGGATTGGTTGAGCTTGCTGATATCATCGTGGTTGTTGGCGGTGCCGTATTTTCTACAATTTGTTCTAGTAGTGTGACAACGCGATCGCCCATTATTATTCCACCTCTCCCCAATTTAATTTAAATCAGGGTTTCAAATCATGATTCAAATCTCTGCTTCTATCACCCTTGTCTCCCTTGTCCTTGTCAAGGACGGTGTCAGGGGCAGGTCTGTCGCTTCATAGTAAATCTTGATCATTGCTGAGAATTCTTGATCCGATATTACTCCGTCGTTGAGCCCTGATGATATCAGCTCGGATAATCTGGCATGTGCATATTTGCTGCCGACAGCAACGTTGTATATTCATGTAATTTATCAACCGCACACGACGATAGTTTCAAAACAATGATATTGAGAATACCAGCAGCGTAGGTTATGACGGCAACACCGATTCCTATCGCTGGTGATATAACGTATATGGATGATAATGCTCCGATTATCGTCACTGTTCCAGCGACCATAGCGGATGCAGCATATACAATCATTCAGTGTCAACGATACGTCTACGATATTTTTATTTTGCTTGACTGAATATCGATTGACGATATTTTTCAGCGACGATTGCCACGAGCATGCTTGTTCATATCTGAAGCATTGAACGACAATAGCTCTGGTTTATTAACCAGGTAAGCTGTTGGAAGTGATTGGTTCATTATGTAGAGTGATAATACTCTAAGTGGGAGGCGGGCGACAAATTCAAGACACCACTGGTACGACAATCTTTTTGATTTTATCGGGTTCAGTGCTTATCGAATTGATTCTTGAGTTGATGTTGGTGAGCTGATTTTTAATAATTTCGATTGTTGTTTTAACGTTGAATAGATCAAGAAATTGCGTGTAAATTTCAATGAGCTTAATGTTGACGATTGTTGGATTTCCAAAGAAATTATCTATGGTCCTATTTATGTTTCTACAAAAATTCACATACGCGGCTACATGAAAAATATTTAGATCTGAACGTGATCAGTCTATCATTGATTGTCATTAACGAGGTCATCATCGGGATGTTGCTGCTTTTCACTTATGTCTTCACTGCAGCCCCATCGTTTGATTCTGGTTCTATAAGACGAGTAATTGTATTACTAGCCTTATTATTACTTTACCAGCATCACCAGCAGGTCGCCAGATTGCATCATGGTCTGTAGCCTTTCTTACAAGCACAACTGTGTGCTTCGCGACAAAGATAACCTTTTTGACATTTCTGTAGAACCCGAAGATATGTGACAATGGAATTGCGCATGAAAATCTTCTACGATCGCCGTTTAACATTGATCGACGTGCTGTGAATCCTAAGTTGAATTCTGGATTTGCACCATGAACCACCGTGAATAGTCACCGCTGTATCGGGCTAACCTGAGAATCGTTGTGGCAACATCAACAATTTCAAGACAGCTCTAACATGTGCATTATCTGTTTTCAGAATTTCTCCATCAATCTCGATAAATGCCTCAGTGGGTAAGAAGTATCTAGTTGTATCTTGAACTTGCAATTCGACTCGTCCACGCTGGTTTGGTTCTCGTCCTTCATGAGAATAATACTGATAATCACGCACCGATTTATCCTTGAGGACAGGCGCGTCGATGTCAAATTCTGGATCAGATACACGCTTGAACATCTTATTATATTTACTATCGTCTAACACGAAGACCACTTCCTGCTATCAGACTTGCGGTTAAATGCCGAGCTTCTTCACCAGCTAATTCTTTCAACCGTTCATTTGCAGCTTAATTTATTATTTTACTGACGTTTGCTGCCATCACCTCAGTGCTGGGAAACTTTACTGGCTGTGGTTTTCGTCGTATTAATTGTGTTAGTCTATCCTTGATTGCTGAGAATGCTTTACTAGTAACATCACCAACAGTACTAATACCTTTATCACGAACAACATCGATGGCTTTCATTTCTAGGTGCTTTGCAATCGGGATCGCCTTTGGGGCTACCGTTCTGAATAGACCTTGATCAACATCACCAAGTCCATTTCTGTAGATCGCTTTATATGTTGGTAATCGTGAATTTATCACCATGACCATTACAGGTCTACGTTGAGCATTATGTATGATCATATTATTTTCTTGTTACTTATTTAATTGCATACCCTGAATCGCTGCGGTAATCATCAACGATTGCGTCAATGAGGGACCGATAAACATTAATATCCATGATACCGTCTGTGAATAATCTCCGACAAAAAGCAGCTGCCTCATTAATGATTTCGGGGGAATTATTACCGGCTCGTCTTCCGCTAATCAGAACTTCTAGTCTATCAACATCAGCAAGGACGTTTTTGGGACATGAGGTAATAAGACCGCTTCCTCGAGCATAAGACCACTTCCGGTTGTTTCGTCTGCTTTTTTCTTCCCTGCTCTTAAGGATTTTTCGGACTTTCGCTGCAGATCGCTCTTCCTTTAGTTTCACTGTACTCCTCCATAATTTCCCTCTTTACACCAATCAGCACGCTTTTTGAAATCCTTAACATACTCAGATTTCACAAAACTTTCTATTTCGTCAAATCCAAACACAGCAATATCAAGTAATTGTTCTTTATCACTAATAGCTGCAAGACCCTCCTCGGTAAATTTATCTTCTGGATCAACTTTAAATGTTACCCGCTCTTCTTCTATATCCCGCGCTGAAATACTATCATTAAGTGCACCAATATCAGCCTCAATGTTGAAGAGACTATCCATTACCTGCTGTGGTTGAGAAGCAGCTATTTCAGCTGGAAGCCAACGCAGAATCTTCTTTGTTTCTTCAGTAGTCCATGGCGTGATTTTTTCGGTCGCCTCGGCGGTCTCTCGAAGGATCTTTTTCCTTTTATTGGCTCATTCCGCGATTTTCCTATTGGCTCGGTGGTCTTTGTGATTGGTTTGAATAATTCTGCCGCGTCCTCCGCAAATTCCACTCGAGTTTCCTGAAGCTGTTGTACTTGCTGCTTGACAGAATCACGGACGGGGAGATATTTCTTGATTGCCTCAAGTCGCTGTCGAGCTAGTTTAACTGTACGAGTTTCCATGGCCAGCTCAGAATCACTCATTATTATTGATACACACTGATTTAATTACAGACCATGCTCACAATTTTCCTCCATTCACATGGCAGGGGACCAAATCCAAATATCTGACAGTTCGCTAAGGTTGTAGGATATGCATCCCCCTGACACATAGTGTCAAGGTGCACAGCAACAAGGGGGGCGAGGACCAAAATGGTTGTCTCGGGTCATGAACAAGGACGCATACAAATCTGACACACAAAAGTCAAGAGGAAAATAAGCGGCGGGGTAAGTGGCACGTTAGCGGCCTCGGTTTATTCTTTTTGACCTTGGTGCCATTTTCGTAGAAGGGGTTGATTTCAGAAATGGTCGCTCCTCAGAGTTTTAGGATTCCCCCCCCGGCTGCTAAACCTATTCAAACACCATGCTATTAGGAAGTCAATTACTTTAAATTTCTGAATGCTCTCGATAAAAGCCTATGACTATGAAAATATAGACGCATCGTTGATGACAGTTTCGGTGTAGAAGAAAAAAAAAACTATGAGACGCGGCATTTTCTGGATCAACATGTGTTTGTTCAATTTTGCACTATAAACCAGGAGCTAATTTCAGAAATGAGCTTTTCAAACTCAAATCAGATAAAAGGGACTGAAATTCGATCAATGAAACATTGTATTTATTTTTTCCAGTTACATCTAGGATAAAACTCTAAAAAAAGTTGTTTTCACAAAACTGTTATTTTATTATTAACCAGTCCTGGCCAGCCAAACCGACATACACTCTATTCTATTTTCACCCATTTGTTGACTTGCTCCCATTTGTCCATGTCGTTAGTATCGTTAGTCCTATGGAGATCTACTGTCGATCTAAACGGCGATATTATCAACAAGTACGCAGAATTTGTCGTTTCGAATAGAAAATATAGAGATAAACAAATAAAATTATGCGATTGATCGTCATTAAGAAGGAATCACTATGAAAAATAATCCATTGGTCAAACTAATTACAAGTGTCTATCAATTCTAATAGGATCTTTTGCTTTGAGCATTTGTATATTTGCAAAAGTAGACACATGCAAAGATTTTCTTAGTCCCTGTCCAAAGAAAATTTGAAAGAATTGAATAGGTAAGGGAAGCTGTTATCGTGCCAATGGCAAAACGAAGGATAATCTTGAGGAAAGGTTTTAAATTGGGACATGTAACAAGTAATAAGATTTATTCTACAATTAGTATTTCACAAGGATAGCATTGCTGTTGTTCTAGCAGCATTTATTGAACTCATTTCTCAGTACAGTAAGTTTATCATCCCCGCCTTCAACCTTTGAGCAGTAGTTCAGTGGTTATCGTATCGGATTCATGATCAGAAGGGTGCTGGTTCGAATTCTACCATCGGATCAGCCCAACTCTGCAGTTGTGTATCACTGGGTAAAGCACTTTATTTTGCTAGTTTCTGTACGATGTGTTCCTGTGTGGTAAAAGATATAAAGCGAGACCGCATTCACAACAGTAACTGGAGCAATGCGTTGCTAGATCCAAAGAACGTGGTGTGAGTAACTAGACTGAAATAATTTGTTATTAGTGCAATATTGGATGAATATGTCGCTATTATCATATTGAAGCAATGTGTCGCTAGTGTCAGATTTAAGCAATGAGTTGACTGAGTCAGATTGAAACAATATTATTCTAGTGTCATATTTCAACAGTTGTCTCTCATGACAAATTGGAACAATGTGTCGCTAGTGCCATATTGCAACAATAAGCTGCAAGTGTCAGACTGAAGCAGCCTTCAGTGTTAGATTTGAGTAAAGAGTTTCTAGTGCCAGAATGGTGCAATGTTTTGCTAGTGTCAGACTGGGGCAATGTGTTGCAAGTGTCAGACTGGGGAAATGTGTCGCTAGCATCAAATTACGCTATGTGTTTCTAGAGTCAGACTGAATCATTATGTTGCTAGAGTCGGGTTCAATCATTGTAATGTTGGCATCATATTCTGTTCCTATACTGCATAAGTGTTTCAATCGTATTCTTTGCCAGGATGTTGAGTTCCAATGAACCTGTTATAGTCTTGGCAACGTTTTCTGCAACAACAAAAATATGAAAACAAACAAAATAACAACAACAAGGACACAAGAAAAACAAAGCAAACGAAAACAAAAAGGCTAACTATTAAGGCGAAAACGACACTCCGCCCTCCCACCCCGTCCCTCCAAAAACCTAACAAATACAATTATACAATGTTAGAAAATACTAGCCAAGACTTATGTACAGCTCTGCGGTCTTTACTGAGCGCATTGCAACTTAACGTTAATGGCTATTTTTAACACAATTTCCATCCATGTCACAAAGTGAGGGACAAAATATTATACAAAAGTTTAAACTTACTCATGGTCAAACTCTTTAAGTTAATTTCTTCATAACATATCTTGAAGGTTTTAATAAAAACTAAAATACCTTCCAAATTTGTGCTTCAGCAGTTCAAAGCATCAGTGGTGTGGATCGTATACACCATACCTGCTCCGATCAGTGTTAAACTGACATTATAATTCTTTCGACTGCATCATTTGACACGCAAAACTTCCATTTGATGAATGTTTAAATTAGCATTTCTCTCAATTCAGTTATTTCCAGGGTATTTATTACAGTCAATATCACGCATTGATGTTATGTGAGACAAACAAAGAGCGGGACTGGAAACTCCGTAGCTCGCCTACTAAATATAACCAGTTCCCTATAATTATGCAAATGATGTTCTCAGTTCGCTGAAGATAAATAAGATTGGTTTGCTGATGGGGGCACGTTCATGGTATATACTTACAGACTAAAGTTGATATATTTATATCAGAGTAATTTATTTGCATATAAAAGCGAAATGTTTGAAAAATAAATATAAAGTAAAGATTAACTTTTAATTTGCAATGCAAATTCCACCATGAGATTTTGTGAAGGAGTTATCAAAATTGATTTGCAAGATACAATAATAAAATTTACATTCACCTACTTTCCTGAATTGCTTGAAATTGTTTACTCAGTTATTCATTACTTTCAACAAAGTTGGACATGAACTTGTTAAGCAAGGTTAAACTTAAGAGCAGTTTAACGATGCGAAATTTTTGCAGATGTTCTTTCTCAGCACATCTTGTTGCGGTCAATGTGATGAGTAACAATTAACATTGACGTATGGGTTAGGCTCGCAATGAATTTCTGCCTGCGACGGATGGGATATGCTCGAATTTTGGAACAAGATCGATTTTTAATTAGGACCCACTACGATAACGGTTAGAGATATTTGAAGAGAGGATGTCAACGTATGGATAAATAGCGTGAAAAGACAACGTGGAGACAAGCCAAGACAACTTTTGTCCATTTGAAATAAGTGTCCTAATATGAAATTTTCCATAAATACTTATTAATAAAGGCGGACTAAAGAGAATTATTCTAGCTTCGAAGGGCGTGTTAAATTTTTGGAGATGAGAGAAAGTTGATCTTGATTGGCTAAGATAAACGAGGAGGTGTGCTACCCATACCAAATTCATCGTTTTAAGTATTCTTCCACCAATATATCGGCAGTCCACATTTTTCTGATGAATAGGAAGTTCTCGGTTCCCGATAATGACAAGTGTTTATCGTTATATTGTCAAAGGGACGGGTGTCTGGAAGGGAGAACACGGATAAAAGAGATCCGGCTTCATAGAAAAGGGAGCGAGTCCCTGGAAATCACAAGGTTTGTCTCGATCTCTACAATATGTTTAATGAAATCAATTTGTAATAATTTGTTGATTATTCGTTTCAAATTCATACTTAAATTTTCTTTGCGTTCAGAAATTAATTTTGCATTCTTTGGTCTTAAATGCTGTATGACTCATGTATTGTAAGTATGTCAAACATATTTCATTGGTATGAATTTGGTTGGGTTACCTCGTTCAGAGGTAATAGGAATCATGTATCCTGAGGATTTCATGCATTACTTCTGATACAAATCGTGTGAATATGTGAATTTATATGTCTTAAATGATATGTATCATGTCTGCTAAGAACTGGTATTTCTATGTCTGGAAATGAATGTCAGCGATTTACTAATTAGCAAATAATGTAGGTAAGACAAGACATGAAGTCCATTAATTCATTTGTGTAATTAAGTTGTGAATTCTTTTGATCAAGGCCGACCGACACGGTTCAGCTAGTAATTTATTGACCACGGGGGTGGGGGTGGGGGTGGGCGTGTAAAAGATGGTTCCAGTTAGGAATACGAATAGCAAATAGAAAAAGGACATTAATTTAATGATAATATGGTTGTGTGTATTTCAGGTTGCGAACTGACCATATTAGCCTTAGTCTGTTGAGTTACGATATCTGACATAACAAGAGTGGAAATATTGTTCGATGCCGGAAAAGAAAAACCTGACATATATTTAGGTTGCATTTTATTTACTTGAAGGAAAATGGCCCCATTTGTGTACTGTGCAGTGGGAAAAAAGAACATGTAACCAAGCTACATTTCATGACCAGAAGAGTGTAGAGAAAGAGAGAAGAGGAAAGGGAATAGGGCGACTCTGACATGTCACCAACATTGAATTTGGAAGGAGCGGAAGCAGCAAGGTTATGCCGGCATGCTGAGAAATGAGTTCGGTCATTCATTCGATTCTATGATGAAATTTGTTTGATCTCTATAACAGAATGGCAAATTGAATTTCGTGTAAATTTTGTAATTCTATTTCTAAGAGAAAGTGTATCATTCAAATATCATGATAATTTCATTTTGTTTATGTAATTAGTTATATTGCTATATTTTACATACCGGTTGTCGTGGAACGGATGGTATCTCGCACTTTTCTAGAGTGCAAGTTCCAGTGTTTTATGATGTCCCTGATGATACACGTGTTTTGGACGACAAACCATTCGACTTACACATTGGGAGAAAATTCAAAAATATAATTAGTATTAGTTGCACATGCAAATGGTATCGTAAGGCTTTAATAGCTACTTCCAGAATCACACAGTAATCTATTACGCATACTGCTGGCATCATAATAAACTAATAGCTATTTCGCCCAACCATTACCACCAATAACCCAATCTGTTACACATATAGCTAACATCGTAATAACCTAATTGCCATTTCGCCCTACCACTCCACAATCACTCTTTACTCTATTACATACGTATCTGGTATCATAATAACCTAATTGCCATTTCTCTCTACCATTCCACAATCACTCTTTACTCTATTACATATGCATCTGGCATCATAATAACCTAATTGCCATTTCGCCCTACCACTCCACAATCACTCATTACTCTATTACATACGCATCTGGTATCATAATAACCAAATTGCCATTTCTCTCTACCACTCCACAATCACTCATTACTCTATTACATATGCATCTGGCATCATAATAACCAAATTGCCATTTCGCCCTACCACTCCACAATCACTCATTACTCCATTACATATGCATCTGGCATCATAATAAGCTAATTGCCATTTCGCCCTACCATTCCACAATCACTCATTACTCTATTACATATGCATCTGGCATCATAATAACCAAATTGCCATTTCGCCCTACCACTCCACAATCACTCATTACTCCATTACATATGCATCTGGCATCATAATAAGCTAATTGCCATTTCGCCCTACCATTCCACAATCACTCATTACTCTATTACATATGCATCTGGTATCATAACAACCTAATTGCCATTTCGCCCTACCACTCCACAATCAGTCATTACTCTATTACATATGCATCTGGTATCATAACAACCTAATTGCCATTTCGCCCTACCACTCCACAATCACTCATTACTCTATTACATATGCATCTGGTATCATAACAACCTAATTGCCATTTCGCCCTACCACTCCACAATCACTCATTACTCTATTACATATGCATCTGGCATCATAATAACCTAATTGCCATTTCGCCCTACCACTCCACAATCACTCATTACTCCATTACATATGCATCTGGCATCATAATAAGCTAATTGCGATTTCGCCCTACCATTCCACAATCACTCTTTACTCTATTATATATGCATCTGGTATCATAACAACCTTATTGCCATTTCGCCCTACCACTCCATAATCACTCATTACTCTATTACATATGCATCTAGCATCATAATAAGCTAATGGCAAGTTAACCCCAACACTCCCCAATCAGCCAATGAATCATACAATCGCATGAACAAACTATAAAATAGTACTGATGGACAAAATGTTCACTACTGAATATGTTGTAACGAAATCTCCACCGAAACTAGACTCATCTCGTGTGTACATTCATTTTCACCGTTTTATTCATATATTATTTGGTACTTCGTTGCTTACATTTATGTATTTTACGGTAAAAGAAGCAAATTATAAGTGATGCTCATTATCACATAAACTGGTGTCATGGTTAAGAGATTTATGCTTCAGTTAGATTTACCTCCCCTCTAAATAGCAGTCCACCATAAGTTTAGTCAATCATCTATATCATCGGTATTGATCGAAATAATAATGTTATGACATAATTTATAGAACGACACTGGCTTTAATCCATTATCCTATTTCGCAAGGATATATGGATTACTAGAAATTATAGCATTTTGTAGTAATGACTTTTGTGATACAGTTCTTGTAAGGACCTGAACCAAAGGATGGCAGAAAAGCATTAAAGAGATATTAGTGAGAGCTCATGACGAATTCTGAAGCTATCTGTTTCTCGGCTTAGAACAAATACACATAAATATCAGCCCACACAAACATGTTTTATCTTACATTAGATATGTTTCAAAGATAAATATTCTTGATCCATGGAAAATAATTCGAATTTGCCTGTGTGTTTGCATTTGCGAGTTACGCTTTTGACGGCGATTCTGCGCGCTACTACACGAAATTCGTCCGTTCGCTCACTGACATCCAACAATTGTTGTCAATATATTGTAGCGGCCTAGCTAGGTCCTGATAATACTACACTGGAGTACGGCACCAGGGATGGGTATGCTTCTTATCAGCTGACTAAGGAGGGGAGAATGGAGTAAAGGCGATCTCTTGATTTCTTTTCAACCATAACACAAGATGATTCATTTATTAAGAAACATTGAATAAAGTCAGTTCATAACCATGACGCATTTGTTTGCTTTTGTGCACTAATCCAAAATGCTATCATTGTCTTGAGGTATAGTATGGTATATGATATTTTCACACAAGGTCAGGGTACACATTAGCACTGTACTATTAGTTCATTATATTTTTACTTCTTTTGATGAATGAAAATTATGTAAGAGTTACCATATTTGGATTTAGCTGCAACAAAGTTTGCTACAGAAGAGAAAATATGACTTGATTGTAATATGTGAAATGTAAAATCTGCAAGGAAAAAAAAACACTTGCTTGACGTGAAACTTCAAGTATAGCTTAATATCTATTTGAAGTGAATTGATATAGATGGAAGTAAATTGGATGTCAAATCGGTGAGGAAAACACCCACAATGACTTAGACAACTAGTAAATTATAAAGTAGAGATATAAATAAATTATGCTTTTATAGATTGCTAGGTTAATAAAATAGTCGGTGAGGAAAACACTCACGATGACTTAGACATTCTATTTCCCTAAGAACTTTGCTGGACCTATAATTTAAGAAAAGGAATTATATATTTGTAATGTAGAGAAACTTCTCTGTATGTCTTTAGCTTCATAGAACTAATTAAATAAGGAAAATAAATAAAGAAATAAATAAAAGCATTGGTCTGTGAGGACAACACTCACTTCACCATATAACTGAGTGTTACGAGTCTATGCTCTTAAAATAAGTAACAGAAAAGAGTGAAGACAACAAGCTTTGTAAAATTTAACAAATAATTTATTTCCCTAGAATTGCAAGTGAAAAATTAAGAAAAAATTAAGAATTAAATCCAAAAATAATCCAAGAATTAAAAATAGAAGTCCTAGTAATAAAAAGTCCTGAATAAAACTGAGTTAGAGTCCCGATGAAATCCGAAATTGTAGGATATGACGTCTGTTGTGGTGAGCGAAGTGCTGCTGTCTCAACAGTCTCTTGTTGAATCACAGAAAATATCATTCCAGTTTTTAATTCAGTATAAATACCAATAAATGTCTTTATCCAAGAATTTTGTCAGAGCACTTTTGTATTTCCAGTTTGAAGAAAATAAAATTCAATCCAAACTGGTCACAACATAATAAAACTTAACGTGTCAAGTGTTTTAAGCCCCACTGAATAAACCGTTATCAAAAAATCAGTTATACGACTAATTAAGACGCAAAACAGATTCCTGGATGAGGGTCAATAGTTCATTCTTCTGGGAAAAAAAAGAAGTTTGTTACAGATTGATATATGATACTTGTCACGTAGCCAAGTATGACCTTGACTCAATGATTTTTACTCTGAGAAAGATAAACAAAATAATAAAAAAAGTTGTTTACGTCAATGAAATGAAACAAGTCAATCAGGTCAAACAAGGTCAAATTTAGTAAACAATGTTACATTACAATAGCATGTAATGGAATTGAAAAAAATTAAAACAAACAAACAATTAAATTAAATATACATAATACTGAGTTTCAAATAACAAATGATATAACAATATCTAGTTTGCTTGTAACAATAAATTAGAAATGACTAGAATGCATATAATTTGGAAGAGATAAAGGAATTAAAAATAAAAGATAAATTCCTTAAATAAATATTGATTTGTACTTAAATAAACTTTAACACAAATTTACTGTCCAAAATATTGCCTAAAGTTACATAACATTTTAATAAACTAAACAAAACAAAATAAAAAAAAAAAAAATAAAACTCACAATAACTGTGACATACCTAGTCTGATTGTTGCTAGCCGACTGACCCCCACAAGCAGCCCACAAAGCTTTATATACTCCTGATAAAACCCACAAAACCCACAGCGCCCACAACGCCCACAACGCCCACAAAACCAACAGTGCTAACAAATTTCACAAAACCCACAACCAACAAAACCCACAAAACCCACAATTTGTGTTGGAATATTTAAACAAGCATGAGCTAGTATTGCATGTTTATATTCAGTCAGTTTTCACAATGATTATTTATAGAAATTACTAACTCGATATTTTACACATTCCTACACTGCGATTGCATTGCCCCAAGAAAAGAAAAACAAAATCAGTTTTGTATTTCGCGGCACATACCGAATTATGATGTTGCTCATAGCAATGGTTCGGAAACTGTGTTATGCACTGTTACGATATTACCGAGGTAGAACGCATGACAGGGCAGTCAACATGTGCATGTACCAAAGAAATAAAAAAGAGAAAAATCAAACTTAAATGCGATGATGTATGCAAAATGAAACATCAGGGGCTATAAATACATTAAGCATGTATCGTACAGCCTTACACGATTAACTAAATATAGTCATTAATCAAATTATCAAGGATGCCAGCCGCCGGCATTGATACTCCCTATTTTCACTAACTCAAAACACGTGGACTATACCAGCTAACAATTAATCGACGAAGGAAAGAAAACAGAGAATCCTAGAAACTATTAATGTCAACTCATTTGAGCAACTGAGACCGAATTGGGCGGCTTGCTTGAATAGTGTTTACCGTATACAAGCATGCATACCTCACTCCCTAAATGCAGGTTATCACAATATTAACGTATACGGAAAGCTTAAAAGTATAAATATTCATTTGAAAGTTTAGAGTAATAATATAATAATATATACATATTATAGTATGGAATGAATATGAATGCGGGAAAAATATATATATATATATATATATATATATATATATATATATATATATATATATATATATATATATATATATATATATATATATAAAGTTCGATTTGAAATAGCAAATATTTATGTGAGAACGAAGTTTATATTTTTGTATTGATTTAAAGGAAAAACTATTGTCAGTCTTAACGAACAACATGTCCCTTCTTATCCAGATAACTTTCCTATGATTGCAGATAGAAAAGTTCTTTTTGATAGAGATCTGAAAATTATTGACACGTATCTCTTGTAGACGTGTTTTAGACCAGTTTACATGTAACTAAATGTTAATGTAAATTAAAATGTCTCTAAGTCACAATTGAGAACTGTATTTGAGTTCATGCTGTACATAAGGAAACCAGAGTATTGGCCTCAATATCGGTTGTCTCCTATCCCTAAAAATAATTTAAATCTTTTTTTTTGCGTGAAATTTAAATATCTTAGCCCAGAAATAGTACATTCGACCTGTTGAAGGTATACATCCCTGTCTATTATCCAGGAAGTTTCTTCCACGCAGTCATAAAACGCCACAAATATGGCATGTTTTCAATAGAAATTTGTTTACCAGACGAAACCTTGAATATGAAATTAATAGATACCCAATATACTGCCTTAATTACATTCAACCGTCTGCATTCTAGGGCGGTCATTGTAGTCATCGTGTTTGAAAAGTCACACAAAAGATGGACAAAATATTATTTTCCAACATGACAGACTTGGTGAAAATAGATTTGTTATTAAAAGGGCTAAATAATCTTTGTATCACCGAAAAATAAACAAGAGGTAAAAAGTTTTGATGTTATTTGTTTTCTAGTATTGTGTAATATATTTATAATTTCTTCATTTCGTGTTGGAAAAAAGGAAATAAATGATACACATATGGCCGGAGTAAATACAATGAACTCATGGAAACCATGAGAAAACAACAAATCAAATCATGATCTGAACGTTGACAGCTGTAGAAAAAAGTGCGAAATTATGATTGATGTTCTCTATGAGATATTAGTTAATATTTCAATAATCGGTGAAACTAAATTTGAGCACTCATTCCCAGACGCACATTTTAAATAGAAAGGATAGAGCAACTTATGACGCACCATCACTGGCAGCCCAGAAAATAACAAGTGGCCGCGAAAGTTGACACCATAACCAGTGGTCGCGCACCAAACAACCAAATTTGTTTGATTTTTACCAAACCTGCATATTTCTTTTTTCTACGCCCTGGAGATTCAGTTTTCACGGCGACGTCAGTCTCGACATGTAGGAATAAGTACTTATTGGCTCCGTCAACAAATCTGGCTTGAAACGAAACACCATCGTGCACTATTTTGGGTTGCTGTTAAAACGAAGAATTTGTATCAATACGATCTGCACGCACTTGTACTGGTTATGATCTGCCAGTGCATATTGTATTGATCGACCCTCTAGTTGGACCACTAGCACTAGAACGGGTGATGTGCACCCACTCAAGTACGAACGTAGCACTCAGAACGATTTCTTACATAACAAGATGGTACATTTTTGCTGCAACTGGTAACAATACCATTCATGGAATTCTCACGGACTACTATCCTGCAGGGAGAATGAAGAATGGAGCAAACACCAGCTAATATTTTGAAAGGCACGATCACCTTTGATATTAAGCATTGGTGCAAGCACGAGGGCAAACAATTAGCATCATGGACGTGATCCTTGCTTCTTAGAACCCTCATTTCTAGACGTTACGGGTGCCTTTGGAACCCGTCAATTCTGAGGAAACTCGTGGTTGATAAGCTAATAGTGCCAACACAACAAGCAATTGCGTTGGTATCTCATTAAGGATTGTGTACTTAAGAGGTGACAATTACGGCAAATAATGTATTTGGTTGCTGGGATTGAACGGAAAACTTTCAAAACCTTGGAAGTTTTACACCCAGCAACGACAACGCATGCGGCAGAATTACCTTCTTTAACCTCCAAAGGGAATCGCGGGCTACACAGGTTGTAATTGCGCATAATGTCAGTACTGAGGTTCCGGTTAACGTCTCAGACGAAAGCCTTACTACTTGCTTTGCGTCTATTTTTGCCACCGGAGTCACCATTTAGAGCGAGGGTCTCAATTCATAAACAACGGGATTCTCAGTCACTATAACCACCTTAGCAAAGTTATGGGAGAAACCAAGTTAGGCAAGGAACACTAACCATCGCTGCCGCATGTCAATCATGCGTATTTAGCAATTTATTAAAATTCTTGAATTTTTAATAGGATAGTGTTTCCATAGGTTTGCTATCGTAGTTAAATTAGTAAAGAGAGACCCACAAATCCTATATGGCCTCTGAGAGAGAGTACCGGGGGAGGAGGAGAATGAATGGAGAATAATAGGAACGAGATTGAAAACCATATGAGACCTCTAATGGAGAGAAAATTAAACCAAAATGTAATCAGTGATAGAGAATAATTATAAATTCAACAAGAGAGGGTATAAAAGAGCCACGACATTTGACAAAAAAAGGCGTTAATATTAGAGACTGAAAGGTGTTTCCTCCGCTAGAAAGAGAAAATAAAAGAAGATAACAAAGGTCGCACGTGACTTACGATAGAGACAATATACTAGAAGGGAATATGAGAGCCCTATATAAGTGGCTGATACTAACGGAAGGGGTAGATACGTGTGATAGTGAGAGGACACTAGGTGGGAGTAGAAGAGCCAGAGATCGCTAATGGGGGCGCTCTACAGATATTATGAACTTCTGAGAGAGCTACAAGTGTAAGGTGAAGGTTTTTTTGTTTTTTTTTTGCATTTGCAATATGCACAATGGAGAGTATGTTGGCATACCTCTATGTTACTTCCATGTAATGTGGTTGCAATTTCTTTGAATATTGCGCTTGTGTAAACTGTACCTGCTCTAAGCACATAGCTAACCAAAATGACTGCTCCCATGCGCTCGAAAAGTCAGACTGAATTAATCTAAGGTACACTATATTTAGCAGTTATTAAAATAGGTAAAATAATTTTTACCATAGTGGACAATACCAACTGCTGAAAGAGCAACGAATGAGTTACAGAAACATATCAAATCTAAAAAATGTATCGGCGCGTTTTTTACAATTTACCTCTAAAGTCCAGTAAGTGAAAATGACCAAGCAAGGCTAGCATTTCTTTTTGAAGGTACACATCTTGAAGTAAAGCCAAGCTGTATACTCAAACTACACCTATCAATCATACACCAAAATAAAGGGAATTAAAAGATCTTTCAACAATACCTAATATATACAAGATATTTTTAAATAGACAGTATAGCTTAGGGTAGTTAAACCAGGGGAATTCTTTTCCTTTAAAAATCAAACCCTATGCAAGATACGAAACTGTAGAGCAACACCAATAGGTAAGTCAGACAGACAGACATAGAGAACTGTGACGTATAACAGCAAATATTAAGAGAAAAAGAAAGTCCAGTTGTGATCAATAATATATGGAAAAATCGAAGGTGAAGGAACAAAGAAAGGTATATTTTACCAGTCATATAGAGAGAATACCCGGTGAGATTATAAAGTTCTATGTTGCTGATAGAGACTAATATGAGAGAGTAAGAAAGCCTTTTGTGATCTGTGATAGAGAATATAAGAAGAAAAAGTAAACCCTATGTAATCTCTGATACAAAAATACAAATAGAGCAAAATTGAAGAAAGAAAGAAGGACGTACAGAACAACAGAGATAGCATGCTAGATCTGAGCATGAAGCCCAGGTGAGATCTCTGAAAGAGGGAAAATCTTATATGGAGATAATAAATGGAAAAATAATTTAATGCATACCTGACCGTTGTTTGAAATAATAGAGGAGAGAGAAGGTCCTACGTGTCCATTGAGAGAGAGAGAGAGAGAGAGAGAGAGAGAGAGAGAGAGAGAGAGAGAGAGAGAGAGAGAGTTGTTGTTGTTGTAGGGTTTAACGCCATTTTTTCAGCACAAGATAGGCTATACATGGCGGCCATAGAAGGAGGAAGAACCCTGGAAAACCCCGGGAAGAACCACCGACTCACGAGAAGCTACTGGCAAGCTTACTCACGTACCCACGTTAGCCCAGCCTGAGACTCGAACACACGCAGATAGAGGTGAGATGGCAGTGATCCGGAACGGTGAGCGCTTTATAAAGAAAGTAAGCGCTATGTGACGTATGACTGAGAATTTTAGATTGAATGAAAGCCACAGGTGACGTCTTATTGACATATAATTATGAGAGAAAAATCCTACCTCATTGTTAGAGATTTATTGATAGGAGATATCGTGAAAGCCCCGTGTAACCCCTAATTGAGGGAGAGAATACATGATAAACGTTAGAACTAAATAAAGAAAAACGTTTTGACCCGATTTGAAAAAACATATTCTCATACCGGTCATGTTTGCATATTATTGTATATGTATTTATATTTTTAGGCACATATGTATGTTTGATGTTTTCAACATTTTGTGCGGATGAGATGAATCTAATATATAGTTCGTGCAATGGAATTTAGAAACTTCTAGTGTAATATTAATAGTAAATTCGTTTAGTTTAATTATTCGTTTCATATATAGGGAGTAAAACAATAAAATATCAAAGAGTATAAGAAAACAAATAACATTTTGCGTCGATCCAAAACTGGGTTTCCATTTTTGTGTTTCTGTATCTTCTTCGTCCTGTTTTCAATTTCCTTTCTTTATCCTGATTCTTCTTCTTTTCTTCTTATCGTTGTTTATCATGTATAGACATTTGTCTTACACCTTGTCCTGTCCCTATCAGACTCAATTATAATCTGTAACAATAAACCTCCTATGATCTTTTTCAGATTAAACCCCGACCTGCAGCCTAATCCGCACTTAGCATCACTCTCTCACTCTTAGTTCTTAATAAAGTTAAATAGATGCTTTATAGTCGCCTTGTCAACAAGAAATAGCTTACCATATTTATGACAAGCATGACCAGCCACATTTTAGATATTGATCCAAATTATCAAACCTACAAAGTTTTTGTAAAATTCAACAAATAACTTCTGTTGCTAGAAAACAAAGTGAAACTTTAAAAGGAATTTAGTGTTGTAAATTAAATCCCAAGTAGTCCTAAAAGTTCTATCACACGTCCCAAAGTGTAAAGTATTCCCAATCAATTCTATTGATGTTCCGAATGAAAGTCTTGAATGTGTTGATGTACCAACACCCTGGAATAGTTTGGATGCGCTAACAGTCTTGATGTATCACAATGATGTAGTCCAAAATGTCTCTAATAAATTCACAATAATCCCAAAATAGTAATTAAATTCGAACGTATTAATAAGCACTTTGTAATTCCAATTAATAATTTAAATAAATAAATCCCCTCAAATTAAAACTGAGCATAACTAAAAGATTGATTCCATCTCAGATGTTAAGATAGTAACGAGTAATTCTAAGAACCTTAATGTAAAAAATAAGACACAATAAGGGCCAGGATGAGGGTCAAAAGTTCATTTCTATAACATTCTAAGTTGTTAACAAGATCAGGTCTATTACTAAAAGTTTAGTAAACAACACGGGAAGCATGTGGTACACGACAAATTCTCTGAGGGGAAAAATATATGCCATAAACTCAAATCCAAGTAAACATGTTTACTTAGAAATAATAATAATCTTAAAATATAATCTACACACATAGACAAAAATTAGCTATGTAATATGTTGTTTGCAAGTAAGACATTAGTCAGGTAGGCCCAAACGCCTACCCTGAGGGGAAAAAGATAATGGATATTGGAGACTTCCAGTTCTGCTAATACAGAAAAGCGATTGAAAGAATCTGTGTGAGGATCACCCTAAATGTATTCACTGCTCATTAAATCTACTTCTGACAATGATAGAATGAATAGTCCATTAAGGCAACATATTGCTGTCTGAAGAACAAGAAAATCTGCTTGAACCATGAAGCAACTGTTGAGACTTCATCAAATCTATGCGATGTTTTCTGCATAACTATTTCTTTTCTTTTGATTATGAATTTGAGACCAAATTCAACTAAAGGATTGATATTAAGTCACAGATAAAAGGGGAACAGAAACATTTTTTATTCTTATCGCGGAAAGGACATTCGGGTGTCTTTACAGTCGCTTATTATAATTCATTTAAAAGCTTTCTGAGGAAAAGGAGAAATAGCACATAAAGTTTCAAATAATGTCGTATTAACATCAGTCTGAATGATGTTGTATTTTATTGTCTTATATACCTGCAAAACTTCTAGTGGCTTTCTATGAACTTTTCCCCATGTTCTGTTTCTTCATTTCATATCGATTTAATGAACAGCATATATAGTAAGGATGATCTTGAAACAGCTTCTGTAGACCACTTCTTTGTATTAGTACAATTCGATTTTCTCATTTTTCTATTCTACGCAACCAATACCACTTCGAAATTTCCTCCGAAGAATAGTCATTTGAATCGAATGCAGTCTAATGCACCATTTCCACACGGAATGATTAAAGGCGCGTGCTTTGCACAAGCAACTTCTCTCAGTTTACTTACTAGATCTGATTCAATTCAATAGGTGTTGCTCCGTATGGGCTTTTATCTTTAATCTGGATGAGGGTGGGTTACAAGGATGAACAGGGACATTATAATCACGTATTATAAATATCTATAAAAGTGTATTGAACAAATTATTGTTGTGAAAATATTTGTTTTCATTATTACAATTATTGTGTAGATATACATGTACATACGATACCAACCCACAACCGATATGCACCCAGGCAAATGCACTGTACACTTTACACTTTGACCACTGACCCCCTCATGGCGTACAGATTGCATCTGCTAGGCTGTTCATCAATCATAAATATCTCTGTCTTCGAAGATAACCTTTGTTGACCGGATGCAACTACCAGGTTAGTTTTTAGCGCCAATGTTCTCGAAATTGAACGTGCCATATCTTGTTCCAGTTCATATCCTCCCGCGTGATACTGGAGCCAAGGTTCATGCATAACGTTTCCATTTGTCCTACATCAAGGCAATCGGAGTTAAACTGTTCGTATCCGATCGAATATATTTTGTTCATTTTCTCAGTATCATATCATTGTTATGATTTCTTTTACAATTGTGCAATTGAAAGAAAGTTTATGACTATCCAGCTTTTATTTCAAAGTAATATTTTCTTTCAAATTTTTTGAAAGTAATATATTTCGTTTCAAAGTTTTTCTAAGTTAAAATTAAAATCAAAAGGTAAATAGTCTCTTAAAATCAGATATTAGCTGTTTTCCGAGATTAAAGATTCAGAAAGTTACTATTAGCTCCATCCTGAAAGATAGATATAAAGAAATGTGACAAGAACTGCACATAATGGTGAAGTTCCAGTCGCCAAACCATGGATAATTTCGTCTAATAATTAGTATCGCACTTTACATAAAATCAGAGATTCTTTTAAAATTTTTACCATTTTGTTAGAGAGTAGGTTATGGTCCACATTCAAATTTGGGTTAATGGCAATGATGTTAGAATTTTCTTCTGTCATGTAGTGAGATTAGTGAATGTGTCAGACCGTCGTACCATTTAATCACATTGCTCTATTGTCAGCAAAGCAACCCTAGACATTAGTACTAGGAAATTCATACGGTCCGGGCATTAACCTGTCCTAATTGTGAGTAAAGAATGAATGCACAAGAAAGATAATTTGCACATAGAATGTTTGATATATCCTCTCAATGATTACATAAGATGCATGTGAACTGTTTATCTCATGTAGGTAAAATGTAACCTTATATGCAATCCGCCATAAAACAATCAGATGATGTTATCTAGCAACAAAGAATATTATGCACGGAAGGCAAAGACCAACTCAATAATTCTGGTTATTTTGTTTCGCATGTTTTATTAAAAAATCTTAGTTAACGTACACTATGAACATATTAATATCGGCATAGGCTCAAAACAATATTGATATAACAAAGAGCTAATCTTGAATTATAGTCCTGTGATCTTTATAAGCATTTCCTTGTGTTTACCTTCGTTATCTCCATCCGTTGCTTTGATTATATTTAGAAATGATGGAATGCCACAAAAACTACGGTCGTCACATGATGCTGTAGGTGCAAATAAGACTTGTGCACATTCTCCATTTAACCAAACGCAGAGGGAGAGTTAAACGGTATACATATTGTTACCTGGTCGATCAAGCAAACCCCAAAGCGGAATCCATTCATATCTTGATTTTGCTGGCGAAAAGGTAAGGATAAATTTACCTGTTACACAACAGCACACACAAATAGATCTCGGAACACCGACATATATGTATTAATTTTGTATAAGCATAGACGAAAAGAAAACTGTAATGGGGAAAGAGGGAAGACTAGGATGTTCACAAGCACAAAAGTGCGGGCATGAACTACTATATAAGCGCGAGCTTTCATGTAGTAAGTTAAGTTTTATCAATATATTTACACCTTCGGCAAGTTACACACCAATAAACAGCAGAGCTGTTGCAAATAAACTAAACGTGTAAACATGTATATGCAGATAAAATGGCTTCTGTACTTGCATCATCATAATGATTGAATTAAAGTAATAAAGAATACTTTTATATACATATTTTCCTCGTGAATACTAATTGTAAACAGATATCCGTATGTTGGAGTTGTCAGTAAACTGATGTTCCTAAAGCACAGAATATTTCTTATATAAATTCACCTAGTTCAATAAGTCAGATGAAAATTAAATATACATTACAATAGTAAAAATGTTAATTGGAGGATAGAGGTACCGACGTTTGCCATTCCTGTACATGAAAGGTCCTTTAAATTAATGTTATTTTGTATTATTAATGCATTCATAATATAAGAGCTACTGTCTATCAACAGTTATGAAAATGTTCCTTATGCTATTCGTCCAATTTAAATATTTGCGTTATCAGTGGTTTCGTACACAAATATTTGATAGGGAATCTAGACAGTTTAGCCTATTTACAGTTGATAATAGAAATCAGAAATCCTATCATTCGGGTTCTGGTAATTATATCAATAGGTTCCCTTTATTTGTTTTAATAAAGCATGTCAGCGGGAATTCTTTTCCTCAGTTTTATAATGCTTCTTAAAACGTAGATATGCATATTTTGAAATCGCCAAACTTGACAAACATGGGTAATGTAATATGGTTGAAAAGATGCAGCTGCAGTTCTATGGGAAGATTGAAGTATCTTATTTTTCGGTAAAGTAGATGCAGGGCTATCTTGATCAATAATGTATTTAAACTGACTTAACAAACCTTCGCCTTCAGAAAAATAACACATCTATATTTAAATTCCGCACAAATGTATATTAGATTATCGCCAATTGTAAATCTATATTTATCTTCTTTTCATATCCCAGAAATAAAATCTTTCTGTTTGTGAAATTGATACTAAATTTACTTAGCTCTGAGTATTAGTAAAACACATTTTTATACACAAACTACAATTTAATTCGATGTATTGAATTAAAGTTACAAAATCCCTTAATCTTGCAAACTATTGATTAGACGTCCACTCCTTGTTCGCGTCTCCCTTCCTGGTTCGGTTCATTCAGAACTATTGGCGACTTATTCAACTCTGTGACTTCTTTGTTAGTGTCCTTGAATGTATCATACATATCTGAAAATTTCTATTTTGTTTGCGACAGATGTCTTCTATCTCTCTTCTGTGTATCACCATCTTTAGTTTGCGCATTTCACGACCTTAAAGTACTACTTTGCAACTTGTTACCAAAATATTTCGTTTCCCGATTCTTACGTTGTCCCTAGATCCTGTGTTCAGAAACTCATTAACTGTTCTATCATTCTGCTAATTTTGCTTGTATGTATTTTCATTCAGTTTCAACTTTAGGTTTCCTTGTTTTATAACTTTAGGAATGATTCTTGTATGCAAATGTGGTCACCAGAATTTGTGTCAGATATCCCATATCATCAAGTAGTATCTTTATGTACTCCTCTATCGATAAATATGGGTCTTTGCCATCTCTCGTTTCCTACGAAGAGTTACTTTGACGGCTTTAATGATTCTTGCTGCTGAACCATTAGACTGTGGATACTTCAGATTTAATGTAATGTGATTAAATACCCAGGTTTAATCGAACTGGCCATATTTCGCTGAGGAGAACCGTGGGCCATTATCACTCCTTCCTCCGGGTAGTATTCGATGTCTTGCAAAGACTGATTTTGTATCTGTGATTATAACACTTTCTCTTGTATTTTCTAACTTGGCTACTTCAAAATACATGGAACAAAAGTCTACTATGAAGACATTATTCCACACAAATAAACCTGTTCCAACCATTTCCCAAGATAATGTAGGTTGTAAAGACAATAATAGTTCTTTCTGATTTGACTTTATGTATTCTTGGCAAGTAGATCAATGCGATAGCGTCTGCAGTTTGAACATGGATTAGAGGCCAATATGTAATGACTCTTGCCCTTTGTTTAGTTTCCTCGATGCCCATGTGAATTTTGTGTAATTTCTTTAGAATTTCATTTGAAGGGTATCTGATATTACAAGCTTCTGTCCTTTCATAACTAACTTCTCAAAGCTCATCTCTGCAGTTCCAGAAGGATCTTATTTGAAAGTTTACGAGATCTTTATCACTTGGCCATTCCGTTTGAACCGTTACTCGTTATTTGTCCATTTTGTTGTCAAATCTAGTTCCATTCATTATTGCTTCCAGCTGCGAATCAGCAATCTGGATATTTGTTATGACCATATGCACATAGCACACTCACTTTCTCTACTCATTTCATTACAATATGTGTCTGTCTGGTTGTATTCTTTACACAACCTACCTGTTACAATTAACTCTTTTGCCTGACATTAAGTTAAGTCCATACTGTATTTCCTCAGTTTAGAAGCATTCTGTGAAATCTAGGTGATGTGGCAGATATTTAGTTCTTGACTACTAATTTCAGAGGTTTATGATCCGATTCAACTTGTACTTGACGACCATATGTATAATGATTACATCTTTCAAAAATAAAAAACACAGCTAGCAATTCTCTTCTGTATGTGCATACCTTGTTTCTGCATCTACATATTAGTCAATGGTGTCATCCTTTTGTTAGAATTTTGCATTGGATCTGTGCATTTCTACCGTAATGTTCTGCTTGGGATAAAAAAGGAACTGTATTTTTCTTTTGTTCTATATCTTAAGTGCAGCATGTAGGTAAAGCTGCATGGTCTGCTTCCGCTTCCACCATGTTTCATCTGGGTGGGTTGAATAAAAATTCCATTTCAGGTGGCCTATTGAACTTATCTATGATGTCACAATACATATATAAACTTGTGTCTCCAAATGTCAGCATTGTTATGGAGATATTTCCTAATGGTATAAACCCAAGTTAATCAAGCATTCTCACTTCTGACACCATATTATAATTTGCATGTTACAAAACTCACAAAGATTCTATCTAACTGGATAGGATACAACTTACTAAAACAGAGAAAACACACCCCAGTGTCTCATAGTAATGAAACATAAGGCATTACTATTGAGTGTGGAGCCTTGACCTTATGTGGCATGAAACTGACCATTTACAGCAGCAGGGTGCTGGTACCATAAATATTTACTGCAGTTGTAGAACCTTGTATCTTTCAAGTCTGATCTGCAATAATCCAATCTATAATTGTCCGACTCATTATTAATTAATTAATATTCATCTTGTATATAATTCATGAATCAGCTCATTTGCTCAGCATCCTTCATCTTCCATATCACCTAAGTAACCCTCCACTGCAGGTTATATTTTAGCTACGACTAATATATTCCTCTATCGGCCTACCCATTTTTTTCCGAAACACAGTACGCTTAGTCTATATGCAACTGAAATGTAAAGTTTTTTTTTTTTTTTTTTTTTTTTTTCTCAGAGGTTCTTGAGATTTAAGTAGATACTCCCCAAAAAACAAATTAAAATTCCTGAACAAATGTACACCACTGCCTCCTAAAGCTCTGAATATATCGAATAAATAAGAATAAATTTGCTTCGCATCTGCATAGGGAATACCATGACCTGATCTTCCTGGTTTGGACAAATAGTATGGTAAAGCACACTGATGCAATTGGAATCATGTCTGTTTCTATCAATAGATCGGTGAGAGAAACAATTCTTTGCCCCAAATAACTCGGTAAAACTATGGCCTACACTACTCCCCACCTTGGAATAATGATACGAGAACAACTGTCTCTATAGGTGCATCAGGCTTGAAATGATAATTACTGTAGGTCTGCATTCAGCCATTTCCAAGGTGGCCTGTTTCTGCCATTTATGAAGAAACTTGACTCAAGTACTTAAGTTTACTTAGATTTGGTTTGTCTTTTGGATATACGATTTTAATTCATTCAAAGAATTTTGTAACTGACAATCGTCTAAAACAATGAGTCGGTATCTTTTGGCTTGGCTATATGGCATACCGTTTTTACATGACCTGGGATGACCTTAAGAATATTCTTCATATTCGTGGATATTAATTTCTTTAACACTAGTATTATCAAAATGTTTTATTATATTTACATCTAAAAATGATGCATGTGTTTGTGCTGGTTTCAATTTCAGTTCTATAATTTTTATGTTGCTTTTCATTTAAATTCTCCATCTTTCTTTTTCTTTCTGTCTTTCTTTCTCTATCTGTATATATATATATATATATATATATATATATATATATATATATATATATATATATATATATATATATATATATGTGTGTGTGTGTGTGTGTGTGTGTGTGTGTGTGTGTGTCTATTGAGTGCTGTAAACGTTTATTCAAATTTAATTGGAAAAAAGGAGTGAGAGCTTACAATAAACCCACATACATAACCAAAAGAATATACAAGGACTACAACCTATGATTATAAATTGCAAAAGAAAACAACGGCGATTATTTTCAAAGACAAATGAACATTTCATTTTCTATGAAATTTCAGATCTTCACTACAAATGTTGCGCTATGTGTTGGTTCTTGGCTTGGTTACCATGGTGTCTGGGGAAGAATGCTGTGTCCCAGATGCCATGGAGGGTGTCGCAGGTATGCTGGTTGGCACGATAGTAGATGGAATGCCACACCTCTCTGAGGTAAATAGAAAGCAATAATTTGTAACTGTTGATGTTGTTACTAGTATTATGCTTGTGAATGTTCTCGTCCTGGTCGTGTTTGTTGTTAATGTTCTAATTTTCCAATATATATGATGATACGCTATTGTTATTATTGCTATTACTATTAATATTATTATTATTATTATTATTATTATTATTATTAATTCATGTTTTAAACATAAAAGGAGCGATACAATACTTCTGTTTAGACAACATATTCATTTTAATTTTTTTCTATTTCCTTTCTTAACTTTTCTATATGAAGATTTTATATATTTCAAATAATAATTTTTAAGAGTAGAAGATATTTCAAAGTAATATTCTGATTACCTGAGTAACTCTCATCTGATTTCTCATCATGCTAGGGTAGAGCAATGGTGCATCTGAACGTCACCTTGGGGATGATGGTAATAGAGGAAGAAATGTTCCTAAATGGACACGAATCAAACATAACAATAATTAATGACTACAATAAAGTAAGCTTATTTCATAAATCTATTATAATTATAATTATAATTATTATTATTATAGCAGACCACTAAATTTAAGTGGGTTTTCTCAGTCCATTGATTAATGCAGGCAGGTATGTTTTTAATCCAGTGATATGAAGAGACAAAGAGAGCAAACCCATTAAAAACTTTATAACAACGGAGCGCAGGAATATTGGAAAATATGAAGAAAAAAAAAA
>JAECUM010046261.1:0-14158 GCA_016617855.1 Megalonaias nervosa
ATGCTTTCCTGTCACAATAGTCTACACAAGACTTGTATGGTGTGGTAAAGCTATTGAGCAAGCTAAGGTACTTCTAGGTGATCAACTGTACAATGGAGAAAAAAAGGAAGAAAATTGCATTGTTGTTCAATACCACTCTCCACAATATAACAAAGTAAATGAATATATTCTGTGCTGTCTTTCAAGTGAAAACAATCACATAAAAATCATTATTGCAACAATTGCTCTTGGAATGGGGGCAGACCTTAGGTACATATTGTGATTCATGCTGGATCCCCATCTTCAGTGGAAGGTTACTATAATACTCATGCATACCATAAAATCAGTCTTTGTTATATGTATATTAAGTCTGAAAATATATACAATTTCATACCTGCATATTTCTACTACCTCAGATATAATGGTTGGAGTCTGTTGGTCCTTTAAGAAAAGGTCTGTGCACAAAACAGTGATAGAAAATGAACTTCTTCCATGTGTTCTCAATTTACCAGTTCAATTAGTTTATTTTAGGAGTCTTGGAAGGAATGCAATATTTAATTGAAATACATGTATGTATAAATATTTCTCTTCTCATCAAGTCTACTGAAAATGGACATATTTTCCTTATAAATTTTAATATGGAAAATGAAGCAGGAAAACCCATTGTTATATTGACTTCCACCATACCCTGAACTTGTCTTTAGGAATGAGAAATTACTTGCCTTTCAAGCATGAATCCAATTCTAGGTTTTCATGTGTGTTTGATTTTATATATATATTTATATATATATATATATATATGCATGCTTGTCAAGTCTGCTTATAATGCATGGTACATCGCCTGCAAAGCCATACATTGTTTAGAATGTTCTATTTTAGCATACTGGTATTCTAGGATAGAACCATGGACTCTCTGTAGAATAAAGAAATACGTATTTTCATTTCACTTCAGAGTATGTTCAAGAGGTTGGTCGAACAGGAAGGGATGGCCTTAAAGCTGAAGCCATTATTTTTTACAACAACAATGACTTGTCTTCAAAACTTCTTGAGAAGGATAAGAAAGGATATTTAACACTTGAAACTGGCTGCAGATGCTTATTTTTGGATAATTATTTTCACTGTCCATATGAGGCAGCTGAATTTATATGCTGTGACCTTTGTCAAAATGATGCACTTGGAAGTGCATTTGGTATGAAAAAGATTGCAGGACAAAATCAAACAGATACCTTGTGCATATGGTTTTAAAGGAATATGTGACGCTGATATATCTGGTGAAAAAATTGCATTTCACCTGAATGATAATTTACTTCAACACATAACTGAAACATTTGATATTATACCTATGGACATAAATGAAATTGTTCTGTATTACAACATTCCTAGGTACATTGCTGATTCACTGAATGCAATACTTGTTACCTTTAGGAAATAAAAAGTTATTCAGAACAAGCAAGTAAATGTCGACCGCTCTGGTGGCCTAGTAGTTAGAGCATCTACCTTGTATGTGGTAGGTTGCGGGTTCAAACTCCGGCTGAGTCATACCAAAGACTTATAAAAATGGTACTAACAGCTGCCTCACTAGGCACTCAGCATTAAGAGGTTGAGTGTTAGTACTGGTGGCCTGGTATCAGGATAATGCTACCGGGTGGGACATGATGCTACATGTCTGTGGCATGGTGTCCCTGTGCTAGACATCACTATAAAATGTCACTACAGACATCGTAGCAATATGACTGAAAAATTGTTAAGGCTAGGTTAAAAATGCAAATCACACACACACACACACACACACACACATGTAAATGTATGACCTGTCACCCTGCTTGATTCAAATCCAGTTTAATTTTCTACTGACTATGACCTTGCCAACAGGACAGAATAAAGGTGCGCATGTGTGTAGATCAAAGCATAATTTAAAAATAAGACCATTGCCTCCCACCCCATCACCTCAAATCTGGGATTTGACTTTAATAACAAATTATTCATCATTCTCAAATTACCTTAAACTTGTATCAGGAGCAGAAGGAGACTATGGTTGTGTGGAGACAAAAAAGGGAAATATATGACATTAATAGCTTCAGAATTTGGAAACTGTATTGCAGGAGAAAAAAAGATAAGCCCTAAACTTACCTGTTGAAGACACCATCACTATAGAACAAATGAGTGACACCTATGTCTTGCCTCTGCCAAAGTTGGAAGAAATATGACTAGAGAAATGTTGTACAAATTGCTTACTTAAACAAACCACCAATTCCCCATCATCTGACATGTGCATGGGAGTGTGTGTGAATTATTCTGATGTTATTGATTGATTATCATTGATTAGCAAGTGTGGTACTAGTGCATGCCTGCAGGTGTAAGTACAAAAAGGGGCAATAACTTTGTGTGTGTGTGATTAGATTTTTAACTTAGCTTGAGAAAATTTTCAGTCATATCGCTACGATGTCTGCAGTGTGGCAGTTTATAGTGATGTCTAGCACTGGGGCATAATGCCACAGACATTTATCATGACCCACCCAGTCACATTATACTTACAGCAAATCCACCAGTCCTAACACTAACTTCTTAACGCTGAGCACCAAGCGAGGAAGCTGCCAGTACCATTTTAATAAGTCTTCGTATGACTTGTTTGGGAATCAAACCTGTGACCTTCTGCATCTGAGGTGGATGCTCTAACCACTTAGGCCATCTGAGCAGTTGGCAATAACTGTTGCCAAATTTATAACAACACTGATTAATCCATGTTTGCATCATCGTAAGATGACTATGCATGTAATATGTACAATTTATCACATATTTCTGTCATTCACTGAGAATAATGACAGACAACTCTGTAATTTATTCTACTGAGGTTTAATTTAAAATGGGCTGCTATTCGTATGTATTGTGTCAGATGATGGTTCTGGAAAATTCCATGATGGAGGTTTACTGATTGTTTTTAGAATTTTAATGTTACTTTCTAGATTCACCTCTGTTTGCGTGGGTTCGAGTCTTAGGCTCGGCCAATGTGGTTATGTGAGAAAGCTTGCCGGTAGCTTCTCGTGGGTCGGTGGTTCTTTCCGGGTTCTTCCTCCACCATTAATACTGGCTGCCATGTATAGCCTATCTTGTGCTGAAAAATGGCGTTAAACCCTATAACAACAACAACAACAACTTTCTAGATTCAAAATCCAGTCTAACTTTGTGATAATCGATCCAGGACTCAAACTCAAGTCCGTTTACTGAATCTGCTGGTGCCTGTATACTTTTGTGAGCACTGAAAGACCTGCCTGAATGTGGTACAAAAGGTTTTACTTCTTGCAGATCATATATCATTTTCAACTCATCAGAATGAGAGTTTCTCTGTTTGTGATAGCCTGTCCTCATTTTTACATCAGATACACTGTCAAAATTATCAGCAATTTTGTCCATGACAGATACTGCTTTAGATCTGGCCAGTAGGTTTTTGTCTTTGTTCATTGGGCCTAGTCTTTTAGGCATTTTCTTGGTCCTTTTTACAAGGTGTTACTTTGCTAGATATGCTGGTATATGACTATCTTTCTTCCCCCGATGTTGACAAAAAGGCCATAGATACTTTGATATGCAGTGCGCAAACTATATGATGCTTGCTGATGGCATAATAGGTGCAAGATTTCTAACGCATATTTACTTCTGCTGTTATGACTCTTGAACATCAACATCATGTATTTAAGGCAACCAAGTAACCTGTCCCTGTCAGGTCTGTGTATCACATCCAAAAGCTCCATGTACAGTAAACCAACCTGTAACCCAGTATGGCCATACTGTTGCACATGATCAGTGTCCATTGGCTTTAAAACTGTCTTCTTTCATTGCTTCAAAACATATATAGTTTTAACTTCTTCATTGCTAACTTTAACTTGAATGGGGATCAGTGAATCCTTGACAATTTCTTCAACAAACATTTAAATTTTGTGCCCTAGGAAGACATACATTGCAATAAAATGATCCATAGTCTGCTGGAGCCACATATCTGTTATTGGGTCTGGAGGTATGTTCTTGGTTGGAGTAATGTTTAGATCACAAAGTCAAAAGAAATCACACAGTGCCTCAACAATGTATGATTTAACAAATGATAAAAAGAAATCTTTGTCTACATCATAATGATTCTTCACGTCAGAGTTCACATCATGCCACCTTATGTGAATTCTCTCTCCATTCATAGAGCCAGTTTCAAAACTATCCAAACTAAAGACCTTCTGATAAGCCATTGTCAAGAAATTCATAGCTGTATGCCAGAGTTCAAAAGTAACTGGATATAGATCCCTCAGTCTCTCTCTGGCATCAAAAGCACCTTGATATAATCCTTTTTCACCACTAAATCTCTCCCTGGTCAATTGATCACCACCTATATGCACTGGAGGAGGATCTGAGCATCCACAGATTTCATCTATCGTTTCTTTGTATGACTGCATTATCTTACAGACATCACTATACTGTTGTTCATTGTAAGGAAGAACTGGAAGTGAACTATGACTGATTTATTTGCAAGCTCCTCAGAAAATTCACCTTCAATTTAACTACAACAGAAATCTTTAAACTTTTTCAGAAAGGGGAGATAATCCACTGCTGCATTTAAAATCAGGGTTGTGTAGTTGGATTTTAACCTTCTCTGATCTCTCTCTCTGATGGATATAGCTGACCCAGGGCTAGGTCTTGAACGGATCCCTGTGGCTGGTCTGGTAGACTGGCAAAACTCATGTGTTGCATAATAGTAGCAGATGCAAACCAATGTTTTGTCCCTCCATGATAATTTTCCCTTTCTTGCCACACCCCAGTTTTAAAATTTACATTGTCCCCAACAATTCTGAAAACCCTTCCTTCCCTGACTGCTAACTGCAGCTCCTTAAAACATGAATTGACTAATTTTTCAACTTCTCTAATGGTAGCTTCATAGCTACTGGACACACCCAGAATCTGCAATCTATCAAAAACCTGTTGGGAACAAGAAAAAAAAATCAATGAAACCTTCTTGTATCATATTATCATACTGATGTCTCCTATTATTTATACTAGAGAAAAGGTCTCATATGCTTCAATGTATCTACAGTAAAAAAAAAGATACTGAACTTGACCGCTGAAACATAAAATATTGCCATCTGTGATAAGTGACTGCTTATAAAATTGACAAATGTCTAATAAACTAGCAGCATGTGAGTGATCAGCCAGATAGATGATATGAACCTGAATCTGTGTCTACAGATTCTTGGCCACAAAGCTATAGTAGCTTATAATACCAAGCCATGCATCCAAAATAAACCTTATAAATAAACACTGGTAGAAAATGAGTGTTATATCAGGGTATTGATTCACAATGTGCATTTGACAATGTAGTTTGATCATATCCTGTCAGCGATTTACAATGTATACCAGTATTTTTAACTATAATATTATTAATTGTATAACATTTTATTGAAAACTGAATGAAATTTATGAAATTGTTTGGTTCATGTTTGATCCATTAAAGTTTAAATGATAATTACTGGAACCTGGTTATGCTGGTTGCATTTCTAAGCATTAAGGTTATGCACCTACTATTCAGCTAAAAAGGGTTTGAAATTTTACTCATCCTTTATCCATAGAAAATATCATGTTATTACCTGTTGTTTAATCTAAAGAACATGTAAACAGAACTGGAAATGGCTCGTATTTCAAAATTCATCGGCTTTTAAAAAGAAAAGACCTGGACTAAGTGTGAAGTTTACAACCAAACCAAGGTGACAATAAAAACTATTATTTCCTAATCAAAGACCATTAATAAAATATTTTCAAATCACAATATGTATCATAATTACCTTACATGCTGTAAATAAATTGTTTTATCAAGGTGTTTTTCTACACCTACATTCCAAAATCTGGACTGACTAATAACCTGACCAACATCTCCATTGCTCTCAAAGCATATGACTCTGGGCAATTTTAACATTGTAAAATTAATCAGTACAATGCAACAATGAGGGCACAAATTTCAGACAAATTAATTCTTTGAAGGTTGTTCAATGAAGCTAGTTAATGGAATGCATTCAACTTAAGTATAATGGTCCAGAGTCTGTGACGGTACAGTTCAAAGGTAGGTAGTGTCAAGATCCAAAGAGATTCATATTCTGTATATATTTTGCTAAATGTAACCTGATTTCACAAGGCCAGTAGTTTGGAAAATGTAGTTTGCACACTCCTCCCAGAATTTGTTAACATTTGCTGATGGTATCCCATACTCCTCCACAAACTCCATCATTGCTAACTTCTCTTCAGCAGCAGAGGAGGTGAACAGACCACTTGGCTGAATTGTCATTTGTTTGAAAAATAAAGCTTCCTACCAAAATGAAATCTCAAGGTCGATAACGTTAAACCAAAGCTTCTAACTGACCATGAGATTTTCTCTAATTGGGTTAGCTTATCTCGTTACTTTATCTCCGACTCTTTGTTTTAGTTTATGGTGAGTTTCGTTTACTTGCCGGGTCACTCAATTTTGGTCGTTCACCTCCTCTGCTGCTGTAATTAAATCATTATTATATCAATAATGATTGGAGAACCACACTCAGCTAGATTAGCTCGAGAGCGACTAGAGGCAATTAAAAAATATTTACCTGTTCGTGATTCTGTTAAGCAACAACTACAATCACGTCAGGAATCTGAAGTTGAATTTGCAGAGGATACAAAACAATTATTTAAACCTATCACAGAAACAACTAAAGGTCTTCTTCCTGTATTAGAAAAAACTGCTGAAGCAACTGGAAAAATAACAGAAAGAACAAAACAAACAAAAAGGACTTACAGGGACTTCCAGCTGATATAGCTGCTGCTCAGCAAATACTTGTATCTGAAGGCGCTGAAACATCAGGCCCTAAAGCATCAAAAAAAGATTCTGTAACAATTAAAGCTGAACTGTCAAATAAATTTAGTGAAAATACTGTTAAGGTAATCAAAAATGACATTAAAGACTTACAACAATTAGCTGTGTTTGCTGTGGACAGTTTTTGTCAAAGAGATAAATTAATGAAACCTGAGCACGCTGACGATATTAAAACTCGTGAAAATTGGCAAAAAGCATTATATCGCATACATTATAATGTTGAAAGAGTTGAAGCTAATGATCCATTATATCAATATTATGTTAGTGAAATTAATGATTTAATCCAATCATGAAGACAAGAAAGAAAACAAGACGAAGAACAGAAAAGAAAAGAAAGAGAAGAAAGAAAAAAAGCAAAACAAGAAGAAGCAGTAAGACCAAAACGAAAATATACAAAAAGAGAACAAACAGCTCCTTTAACATCAGAATTAGAAGAAAAACTACCATCGTATAGAGAAATAGCAGAACAGATGACTCTCCTAACATCAGAATTTGAAGAATCAAGAAAGGCGTTAGGAAAAAGTGAAAAGAAACCTCTATTTCAACAATCAAGAGGACCACCATACCCATCTGATATAATGAAACAAAAACTACGATCTCGAAGAGAAGAGGAAGAAAGAAAAAGAATAGAAAAACAAGAAAAAGAATTAAAAGAATTAGGATTGTTGGAAGAAGATGAAGATACTCCCGGTGCAACTGAAAGTGGTTTTACTAATCAGGGAAGTGGTCTTATTACTCCATGTCCCAATAACGTCCTTGCTGATGTTGAACGACTAGAAATCCTCATTGGAGGAAAACGAGCCGGTAATAATTCCCCAGAAATAATTAATGAAGCAGCTGATATTTGTAAACGATTATTTACAGGTGGTATCATGGATATTAATGTGTATCAGTCTCTCATTAATGAAATCGCTGATGACTACCACAGTGATTAAGTATGTAATTAGATACAATGACTATAATAAGATGATCATACATAATGCTCAACGTGGACCAACCATGGTTAGAGTAATAAATTCACGATTACCAGTATACAAAACGACCTACGGAGATGGACTAGGTGATGTTGTTCAGGGTCTATTTAGAAGGTTAGCCCCAAAAGCAATACCGATTGCAAAGCAACTGGGAATGAAAGCTGTTGATGTTGTTCGTGAAAAAGGTATTGGTGCTGTTGGTGATGTTGCTAGTAAAGCATTCTCAGCAATCAAGGATAGACTAGCACGATTAATACGACGAAAACCTCAACCAATAAAATTACCCAGCACTGAAGTGATGCCCGTAAATGTTAGTAAAATAATAAATCAAGCTGTGAATCAAAAACTAGCAGAGTTGGCTGATGTACCACTATCAGAAAAAGAAAAAAATATAACTGCTAGTCTGATAGCTGGAAGTGGTCTTTGTGCTAGACGATAATAAATATAATAAAGATGTTCAAACGTATATCTGATCCCGCATTTGATATGGACGCACCAGTTCTTAAAGATGAGTCTGTGCGTGATTATCAATATTTCTCTTATGACACACGAATTCCAGATCAGCGTGGACGAATCGAACTACAGGTTCAGGATACAAGTAGGTATTTCTTACCCACTGAGGCTTTTATTGAAGTAGAAGGTGAGATTATAAAAACAGATAATACTGAATACAACGCTGATGTTAGAGTTGGTTTTGTTGATAATGGCATCATGGCATTGTTTGATAGCGCTACGTACATGATTGACGGAAAAAATATTGAATCAATTCAAAAAGACGTCGATGTTGCAACGACGATACTTGGCCTTGCAAGATACAGCAATGATTATTCAAGATCAGCTGGTCCATCAATGATGTTTGTAAAGGATACTTCTGACCACCCTGACAACAGACAATATGATATAAGATGACCAAGAAACCATGCAAACAATGCCGATGCTGATACTGCTCCGTTGGTTCATGGTGCTAATCCAGAATTTAACTTAGGATTTGCAGCACGTCGATCAATGTTACAAGGAAATAGAAGAGCGTTTTCTTGTGCAATTCCACTGACACATATCTTTGGATTTTGTAGAAATGTTAGAAAAGTTATTTTTGGAGCCAAGCATACAGTTGTACTCGTACGAAAAGCAACCGACAATGATACAATATGGCGACCTATTGGTGATGCTGGTAAAGTAATTCTGACAAAACTTTCATTGTGAATGCCAGTAATGACTCCATCAATATCTGAAGAAGATCGGTTACTTACTTTCATGAGCAGCGGCGGTAAATCGACGTTATCATGATTAACAATGACCACAGATTCTATCCAGAGTAACATTAATGGTTTATTTACATGGCAAATAGCTTCTCAGCAGGGTGTTTCTGCACCGCGACATATATTTTTTGCATTTCAAGATGCTGCACGGATAAATGATCAAACGCGTAGTATTATGATATTTGTCAATCTTGGTGTTTCCAAGGTTTCATTGAGAATAAATGGACATCAAGAACCATCCGAGGATATTTTACTGAATTTCGAGCAAAATCATGTAGCACGTGCATATCATCGTCTGATGACATTCATGGGACGTGATCAGAATGTTGATACTGGTTTACAAATATCACAGTCAGATTTTACAAGACTGTATCCAATTTATTACTTTTCACTGGAACATTTAGATTTAACCAGATAATCTGTTGTAGATATACATTTTCGAGCTCGTGTGACGGTAGGAGCTATTGCTAATTACAGAGCAATAGCTGTTATAATCAGTGATAAATCAATGTTACTTGAAGGTGTTGGTGGACGAATGCGAGTAATTGATGCTCCAGTAGAAAACATGTAATTAGATCGCTCATAATATTATAATGTTATATAATCACGTTAATGTCAGTCTGACTCCTGGTCAGATTAAAAGGCTACAATCAGCATCAAAAGATAACTGTGGAATAAAAATATCGCTAAAAACAGATCAAATGAGCGGTGCAAATAAATTATCGTTGACCGAGCGTCAGTTTAGAAACTTCAATGAAGCCAAAATATCAAATAAAGGTATAAAACTTAATCTTTCTGCGGGCGCCATTAAAGACATCGCTAAGACGGGTGGTATATTTCCACTTCTTGCAGCTATACCAGCATTAATAGCCGCTGCAGCTCCAGCTGTTGCAAAAGCAGCTGCGTTAGGTGCTGTTGGAACCGCAGCTGGAATGGCATTAAAGAAAGCAACCGGACAGGGAATCATACACGCAGAAAGCTTAAAAAAAAGATCACGGGCAAAACAACACGGAAGACGTCTAAGAGCACCAAATCAGCCGGGCCGTCTAAGATTATCAGGCACAGTATACGGTCGCGGTCTAAGATTGCCAGGGACCCCATATTCATGGTACGGAAAGGGTCTAAGACTTCCCGGGACAGTTCATTGATTCTGCCTATGTCCAATTTTGATTTACTTGATGCTGCTAAAAGATTAAAAATACAAAACTTCAGAGGTGTTTTTATGCGTGATCAATTACGAAAACAACCAAACAATATTGAAACTGGTATTATTAATCTCGATAAAAACTCTGGTCGTGGCACTCTTCTGGGTTGCATATGTAATTGATCCACGTGGAATAATTTATTTTGATTCGTATGGGTTGGCACCACCAAAAGAATTTTTAAAATATGTTAGCAGCATGCAAAGTATTCCAATCTGGTATTCAACATTACCAAAACAAAAATTAACTGATCTGCCAATATGTGGTCGTGAAGTACTCGCTGTGCTTGATGCTATTTCGTCATCAACAATGCCACCTCATAAAGTCGTGCATGAATATACTATGTTGTCACACTGAAACAGATGTCAATAGGTATAATGGTAGATATTTATGGAAGATCTTCTCGCGGCAAAGCTCAGTAGCAAAGTGATTTATCTAAATATGCAACTCTTGACCAGCTCAGAAATGAAATCGATGATTTATTAAACATTACAAGTGTGGATCAAAATGAAGTCGTTTTTCAGGATAAACAAGGACGATTAAAGACAAGTAATATACAACTGCCAGATGTACTCATACGAATTCCTACCGCGGTTGTTAATAATATCGTTACTTTTACTGATCAAGGTAAAATACAAAATTCTGGTAAGTCAGTTAACGATTATATCAAGAAAGCTGGTGATTCATTCACGGGTCACATTATCATGAATCGAAATAAAATTATAGACCTTGGAAACCCAGCCACAGATACAGACGCCGTGACAAAAAAATACGTCGATGATCAAGAATCTAAGTACGTATTAGCCAATGGTGGTATAATGCGTGCATTTCTGAACATGAATAATAATGGTATTAATAATCTCAGAACACCAGAATCTGATTTTGATGCTGCAATGAAAAAATACGTCGATGATAAGGAAATTCCAGTAACAACTTTGTTAGCAACAATCAATGATGGAATGACCATGCTCAAAACTGATTTTACTAATCAAGTACAACTGTTTCTGAATTTCCGCAGAAACGTAAACAGAACCATTAATGAATTTTTTGGAAGTCCACCAACTGTTGACATAAAACTCTCCGACGTTAACACGAAACTCAATGATACTGTCAGTGGAATCCCTAATATTGTTAGTAAAACTAATCTGATTAAAATTCCACACAAACAAATTAACAATATCGTGCACACAGTAGCATCAGGATCATCAACATGGACACCGCACGATAACAGTCTCGAACATACCGCAGAAGTAACTGGGTTATACAGGCTGTCCATGTATGGTTTGGAAATTACTGCGGCCACTTCATCATCACCGAATGTACATTATAATCCTCTACTGGTGATGCTAAATAAGAACATCAAAGAAACATCTGCGTTGATATCAACGGAAATGCCCCCCAGACGTTACTGGTGGTGTCTGGAATTCGTAGCTTAAACTCCTCAATTAATTATCTAATTAAATGACAACGTCATTAAGTATAATGAATCAAACCTCAATCGACGTTCAACGTCACAGATATAATCAAGTATGTTGTTGTTGTTGTTGTTGTGGGGCTTAACGCCATTTTTCAGCACACGATAGGCTATGCACGGCGGCCAGTATTAATGGTGGAGGAAGAAACCGGGAAATCCCCAGAAAGAACCACCGACCCACGAGAAGCTACTGGCAAGCTTTCTCACATATCCACATTCGCCGAATCCTAGACTCGAACCCACGCAGGACAGAGGTGAGATGGCAGTGATCCGTAACGAAGAGCGCTTTAGACCACTCGGCCACTTGGGGCCCCCTAATCAAGTATGTGATTGTCTGACCGAACTAAAAAATATCATTGACGATTATACAGTAAAAGTAAAAAAATATCGCAGATGTATGGTTGTCATTGATATAATTGTTTACTCAGTTTCTGCTATTATTGCTGGAGCCGGATTATTATTATCAACAATAACAATGACAGCACCTGTAGTTGTAACAATTGTCATTTCAACTTCAACGACTATCGCAGGCATTCTCACTATTATCGCTAAGAAGATAGCTACATGTACAAATGATAAATTACACGAGTATATAATAAAATTACATACAGCAACAACAGCTTATTCTAAACTATCGTCATATCTTTCGTCGTACCTCAGCGATGGTAAAATATCTGATGAGGAATTCGCAACGATAATGAAAACCTACGATGAAGTATTCCTTGACAATAGCCAAGGCGAAAAAATGGAGAATTAAATTCCCGATTTAAATTAATAACAATAATAATAATGTCAGCGTCCTTGACTGAGTCAAGAGAATTACTTCAACAGATCATCACTAATACAGCACCGTCAAAAACTACAATGATATCATTAAGTTCGACCAATCCTGTGTTTAGCGTTAACTTTCCAACCGCAATTCCAGCAAAAGAAATAGCATTAGCACAATTATGGGTTTATTATAGTTGGCCAAATATTAGATCAAAACCATTCGGTGGACTACAACCAAATAATTCATTAGTATTTGCAAATAAAATAAACCTGATGGAACTCCTGACTGGCAAGTAGTTAGTATTCCATCGGGTAGTTATCAAATAGAACAGATCAATGATGAGTTTCAACGCAGAATTAAATCTATTACAGGAAAAGAATCAAAAACAGCAATTACTGCTTACGAACCAACATTATCAGCAGCAATTGAAATAAATTCTCCTGATTATGCTCTAGACATTTATCAAACTTCGATTAGATCAGTATTAGAATGGCCTGAAGTTGAACCAGTTTATAAAGGCCCACCAGAACCACAACGATCTGATTTCGTTACAGATAAAAAAATATTTATAAAACTTCCAGAATACTGAAAAACTTATACATTTATGGAGAATCCAGTTTATCATGGTTATACACATTATACTCATTTTATAGATTTCATTCAAGGTAAGAAAGGTACAACAAGAATATCAACAATTAACGTTGAAGAAATTAACTCAAAATCTAGTCCAATTAAATCTGAACATGAACGTGTACTTAATGATCTAAGAAATTTCTTTTCCAGCATCAACACTTTTTATGATGATGATTTAAAAAATCAAATAATTGAAACAATACAACATTTGAATCAAGTTGCATCAGACTTAGAATATGCAAATAAGGCTATCGTTGACAGAGAAAAAACATTAAACGCAACGGTAGATGGATTTTTTAATAATTATATAGTTAATGAAGACGGCCTAATTCAGCGTGTAAGTTATAAACGTTTATTTAAAACAGTATTTCTTAAATTTTATGGAATTACAGAAGAACAGCTGCCAACATTTATAATTCCAGGATTTAACTCTGAAGAGCTAAAGAAATCAGTTAATGATCTTATTGATGAACATTTTAAAAGAATATGTGATTCATGGAGAAAATTAATCCCGCCACCAACATTCTTAAATATAATAATGATCCACATGGTGGAGGCCGCCATATCTCACCTGGTATTGTTAATATAACATCAACAATCGCAGTCAATCTAGTATGTGACGTAAGTGATGGCAGCTATCAAGTAGATCTTTCAAAGTCTAGCCAGGCCCAGCAAGGATATATATTATATTCATTCAGTCCTCAAGCTCCACCTGGGTGGTTAATTGTATCTGAGCCAATTAATCCCGTTTAAGTACGTGTACATAATCCGTTATTATCAAGGATACATTTCAAACTTACTGACCAGACAGGACACGTTCTGGATTTAAGAAATGAAGAATTAAATATTAATCTGTATGTACGCTCATAGAGCGTTATCGTAGAACGTCTGAGTAAATTATAAAAATAAAAAAAATAATCTGATTCTGAAAAGATATATTATAACAGAATTTATTTTGTTTTACTGATTTTTCATAATCTGATGGGCTAAATGG
>JAECUM010046262.1:0-31193 GCA_016617855.1 Megalonaias nervosa
TATTCTGTTTACTTGAAATCTAAAAGAAAAAATAGTATGCCTCAATCTGTCACATTTGCTCTATGTTCGCTCCTATACACACTCCACCCCTCCCCAGTTGTTTCTATTTTTTTCACAGACAAGTTGTTCTTCCCATACCCGGGAGACGTACACAAGTTTATCCATTGTGACGTGTGGGGAAAGGCTTGGGAGATAGATTGCCCCAGTGGAGAGGAATGGGATCAAACGGATCTTACGTGCATCGTGCCCTCTGGCTATGAAATATGTCGCCATCACAAGCCCACGGACCCGTACCTGTACCCACACCCATGTAATACCCATCTCTACATCCAGTGTGACACCTTTGGCGAATCTTGGGAAAGGCCGTGCGAGTTAAATTTCGTCTTCTACGAATTGGCACAAACTTGTGTAGCGCCTGGGTCGTATCCCGGAGCCGAGTACCGGAACACGTGCGGTACCGGGTACACGACTTACCAACCCGCGCAAACACAGCGCCTAATCATATATTCTGCAACCATCAGCCCCGATAACATAAACACAGTCCATGGTGGCTACACAGTATCCACGAACCCCTACGATCCTCCATGCACCGTGGATAACATACGGATCAACAGCTTATTTTTCCCATACGCAGGAAGTCGACATCAATACATCCACTGCGACACCGCTGGATATGCACACCTGCAATCCTGCTCAGGAAACGACTTCTACGATCCTCTTAGTCACACCTGCGTTGATGGACCTGTCGCTGGATAAATACTTCCTCACGTGACTAACTATATATCCATTTACAAACAAGCTAAATGACATGACTTATGGTTATTTTCATACCTTCATGTTTAAAATCTAAGTGGCAAGTCAATAGAATATTTTCAAGTTTTCAGTCTTTCTGGCATAAAAACCATACAGAACACTTGCTGAAATTATTTTGTTTGAAAATTACGGCTTCTTATGTTACATTATAACGGAAAATTATTAAAATAGAAAAACCAGTTACTGCATTGTTCATTTTCTGCTTGACCTTTACCCACAATCTGTCATCATTCATTTTCTCTAAAGAAGACAGAAAATGTACACAAATTTCATTGTTGATCGAATCATTCATACATTAACATCATTAAAGTTATGCATGCAAGTGCATCTTTGAACTTTTTTGTTCGAACGACACATCCCATATCGTTACTATTATCTGGCTCCGGTCTGTTATGAATTGTACCCCACATCCTGTCTTCAAAAGTATTTAGCCTATCTGACGCAATTGCTATCTAGCTGAAGATTATTTAATCCATTCAGCTCAATAAATTTCAAATCTAAGCTTGTTCCGTCTGCGCAAACTTTTTTGATTTGGAAAAAAAATGTAGTTGTCAACGGCGAGTACAGTGTTAAAGATATGTTATCTGTTAGTTGATAGGGCAGCCAAATGTCCATTGTAAGCTGCATCCTGTTACACAGGTAAAAGTCGGTACATTTCATTTGTACTGTATACAACGTGTAAGATATTAACCGCTATAACCAGTAAAATTAAAATGAAGGGTTCGAAACTACAGAGAGATTGGCCTTCGTTGGAGATGCACTTCATTACAACGCTGATCGATCAATGACGAGTTACATTTGATAACAATATAATGCATTAGCAGAAACCTAACAAAACTGACCTGATTGTTTCAACAATGTCCTTGAAGGATTACCGAAAATGTGGAAACTGAGGTGTAATAATAATAATAATAATAATAATAATAGTTAATAATAATAATAATAATAATAATAATAATAATAATAATTAAAACTCATAATATATCGCAGGAATTTCGTAATTAACGAAATTTTTTTATTCTTTTAAATTTTCTTGTCTTACTGTTTTCAAGAGACGTTATAAAGTCCGAATTCATTAATGTTTTGCATTTCTTTTGTACCAAAATTGTATCTCGCTCTTTCTCATACACATATTATGATAAAGGAAGAAAGCAGTTGCTTAGATCCTATCTACATATGTAGCAAATGTTACATCAAAGGGTTGCCCCAGAAAAAAATTGGGGGGAGCCAAAGTGTTTATGTCGCCATAAAGAGAGCATGAAATTAGAAACATTCGCTTTTCTGTTCTTTAATCTATACAAAAGAACAAGAAACACTCGCTATTTCGATGGCCAAGACTAGAGAGAGGATTATGATCTCAAACGGAATTAATAGCGGCATGGCAACAAATTGCATGAATGTTTCAATTCCATTCCAGCAACCGCAGGTTTTCACATGTTCTCTGATTTCCTTCATCATCACCCTTCTTGATAGTATAGCCGCACACAATACATAATAACCTGAGTGAGACTCATGTTAGATCTGAACACGCATAATCATTTTCTCGTTATAACTAAAAGCAAACACTTTCTATTTGTGATTTTGTTTCTGTCAATAAACCATCGCCCACGATGCTCCATTTTCTCCCTTAAATTTTACGATATTTCCCTGTGATTTCACAGATATGGGTATATCTAAATTTCATCTTCCCACTAAACATATACCCTTAGAATTTGAATAGAACAACCACTGCGACTTTTACTGCTGTGCCAAATATTTTGTAGAAGAGGGAGGATAAAATCATATACACGTTTGTATCGGTCAAGGAATAACTCTCTTCCGAACCCTTTATTGAGAAGAATAATATTCGAGACCAAGTTAGCAAAAAACACTTTAAAATACACTCTTTAGTCACGCAACTTAGACGAACAACCTGTTCTAAAACTATCATCCGGCTCAGATCACAGTTATGTGTTATATATAGTCTATACATTTGTTTCTTAGTACTGAACTTTCCATTGTGTCCAGTGTCATGTGATAAATCTAAGTATCTTCAAAGATTAAATCACGGTGAAGTTGTTGTCATGACATAGGTTACCTGGCATTTTTCAAGAGGCTGGACTGTAAACAAAGCACCGTGCAATGGGTCACAGATGTCACTTCGGGATCAGCAGGCCATAGAACACAATTAATTTTACTATATATTCTCTACATTTGTTTCTCAGTACTGAACTTTCCACTGTCTGACAATCAATACAAATCATATGCTAATCTAAAATACCTTCAAAGATGACTTCACGGTGAAGTTCTTGTCAAAGGTTCACCGGCATTTTTTTGAAAGGCTTGACTGTAAACAAACCAACGTGCAACTGAACACAGATTTCACTTCCGGATCATCACCAAGACCTTATTACTCACTGTACACTGTCGCCGAAACACACACAGACAACCACACCATAAGCTCATATTTTAAAGAATAAACAATTGCCTTTAAATCCATACCAAGAATGCCTAAATCTAACTCTTGTACCACCACCAAACGGAGACAGGAAAAAATGCTCTAAAAATAGACTGGGACAACATTCGTGAGTACTGAACCGGAATTATTAATTGTGGCCTGATTCCATCATCAATGCCTCATTACTCACTGTGCACTGTCGTCAAATTACACACAGATGACTACGCCATAATGCTCATATTCAAATAATAAATAAATACCTTTAAATCATTACCAAGAATGCCTAAATCAAACTCTTGTATCACCACCAAAATGAAAGGAAAAATGCTATAAAAATGGATTTGGACTACATTCGATACTACTGCCCAGGAAGTAATAATTGTGACCCGAGTCCTATCAGGGTTAAAACTTTTTCAAGCTTAAATCTGTGACAAAATAAATGTGTTTTAAATACTCCTGCATAATTTCAATGAATATGATAGCTAAGTGATTTTATCTGACACCACTGTATTAGAAACACATGGAAGTTTAAAATGGCCGCCTGTCAAAAATGCACACAAATTAAAATGTGATTTTACTAATTCAGATGAACACTTGAATAAACTGTAATTATAATTTATTCCTCATACAAATATGGAAATTATTAGATATTATTCTTGTATGTTAAACTATCCTTGATTTAGCCAATCTTAAAATATGACACATTTTTCTATTCAAAAATGTGAATTTTAATTAATTTGCATGAATATTTAAGAACTGAAGTTCACAAAAGTTGTTCTTCTGCAATCTGTCTCCATTCTGTTATCATGAACATCGATGGTTGTTCTTACCAGTATGAAGTAACTAAACCAGGGCATGTCATTAATACGTAAGACCTCAAATCTGTTGGCATCTGAATACGCTAGTTAGGGATAAGCAGTGATATCGTTTTCAGTACTGAAGAGTTGGTAAAGTTCTTTGATACCAGGGTATCACACCTTTTCCTAGTTATATGAGAGAGAGAGAGAGAGAGAGAGAGAGAGAGAGAGAGAGAGAGAGAGAGAGAGAGGAAATAATCATTGCACTTTTAAAATCCGGGTACACTTTTTAAAACCATATAACAAAGAGGTCAGATTTCAGACTGATGATGATCTACCAAGTTTCAGTGCTGCATCTGCTTAAGTGACAAGAATACAGTGAAGTTCTCTCTCGTGGCAGTGACGAAGTCGATAAATGGGGGTCACCAGTAAATTGTGGCACCAGACTGTAATGGCACACCTGGGTCTGCTAGGATTCTATGGCCGTCATTGTTACGTGTAGGCTCGTACAAATGTAACAAAGAAAAGAGTGAAGCCAACAAGCTTTGTAAATTTAACAAATATAATTTATTTCCCTAGAAAACAAGGTGAAAATATGAAAAAGGACTTACGATTTATGAATCTAATCCAAAAACTATTCCTGGAATTTAAAAATATAAGTCCAATCACTAAAACGTTCTAATTGAATCCAAGTTCGAATCTCGATGAAGTTCCAAGATGGAAGGCGATTACGTCCTCTATAACCAGTTTTGTGCTGATGTGTCAACAGTTCCTTGTTGAGTCACCAAGAATATAATTCCGGCTTTAGAATTCCGAATAATTTCCACTAAATGTCTTTGTCCAAGAATTTTTATGAGCACTGGTATTTTCCAGGGAATATAAATTATTAAATCCAAAAAACAGAAGAATCAAACTGGCATCAACAATAAAAACACCTTGAGCTCTAAAGGTTTAAACTAAGGCTGAATTAAAATCACTGAGATATGAGTATTAAACCCAACTAAAAACGCAATTTCAGACCCGCGTGATGGGTCACGTGGTCACCCAGCCCGAACAGCGCAGTAAAATAATATGTAAATTAGCACGTAGGCTAGTATAGCCTTAGCTAAGAATCAAAGATTCCCACACTTGAAATGAATTTTAAAAAAAGGTTGTTTACAACAGAGCTGACGCAAGCCAAGAATGACCTTGATTACGACCAATGATTTTCGCTCTGTGTTTCCCAATTCAGAACCAAAGTCAGGAACTAGGTCAGCTGAAATATAATGTAGCAATAGTGATTATTTACTAGAACTGAACTGAATTTTCTGAGAAAAAAAATGTCAAATCCAGTGAAAAAAGTTATTACAATAATATGAAATAAAAATAAAAATAAAAAAATTTAAAACTAAGACACAAGTAATTAAATTACATATACGTAACAGTCATCCAAAGCGAAACTGGTCCTGAAAGAGACAGAAGTGAATCCGTATTATGGGACATGTGTCATTAGTATGAACAAAACATTTTGAAATGTGGAACAATATCATCCATCGCGATGGCAATCAAGACAACATATGTGAGGGACCTGATTTCCAAATTGCTAGTGGAAGAATATGGTGACTTGCTTGGAAATATAAAATGATGTGCAACAAATGTAATTTTAATTCACCAGATTAAAAGTTGTCTGAGAAAATGAAATCAAATAAGGCCGGGCCAAATCCTGCTGCTTTAAATATGATGTTCAAACTGTACTATGTGACACACCAATGGGAAACACCAGGGCTAGATACCTACTTGCAGCCACTGACATTCCACTACATAGCAGAACATCTATGGAAAGGGTTTTCAACATTGTAGGTGAAACTACTGTGAAGGTAAATGAAACTGATACTGCAGACAAGTTGAACCTAGTCAGACCGCTTAATGTCATGCGTGGTTTGTGCAGGATCCTGAGCAAATATACATTGTATGAACTACAGTAGAAAACAAATGTGTTAGACTGGTTGTTTTTGTTGTTGTTGTTGTTGTTGTAAGGTTTAACGCCATTTTCAGCACAAGATAAGCTATACATGGCGGCCAGTATAAATGGTGGAGGAAGAACCCAAGAAAATCCCGGAAAGAACCCAACGACCCACGAGAAGCTACTGGCGAGCTTTCTCACATACCCACATTGGCCGAACCCGAGACTCGAACCCACGCATACAGGGGTGAGATGGCAATGATTCGTAACGGTGAGCGCTTTAGACCACTCGGCCACTCGGGCCCCATGTTATACTGGAGTATGGCTCAAAGGTCAATGGTTTTTTATGCACACTGTCCTAGAGGCCATGTTGACTGCAAAGCAAATCTGTTACCAGCCGCACCACATTCAGAGTATGCTATGGCAAGGTAAATATTTATTAAGTTCGTGCTGAAAGAAATTTTCATTAGACATGCAACAGGGGATGGAGATGCTAAGGCTTCTGTTGGTTTCGAGAATGATTGCAACATTCTACATCCAATTTGGGAAGTGGAGCGACGGTTAGACCCTACTCCGTTCGGTCGTTGCTAATTCAATATTTAGTGAAAATATGATTCCGGGAATAAGAACAAGACAAGGAAAAAAAGCTGAAACAGAAGGTTCTCGGTCAAGATGTTAAAGCCTGATGTAGTTTGATCTTCAAGCGAATGATGGAGGACACTGGTGGTGATGTTAGAAAAATGAAATGTTAACACCCTCCGATACTTGATGCCACTCTGTTTTGTTATTATAGATACTGCAAGATATGTCAGCATTATTCTAAGGCTATGTGGGGAGGAAGAACTAACAGTTGGTGGATACGATCAGCATTCCTGATCCTCATCAAGTGACTCGTCTACTCATGGCAGAAAATTATAACAATTTCTGGCTTGAAATGCTGAAAATAAAACGTTCTGGTGATGTTGTACAAAGACTGCGACTTAAGCAAAACGCACACTAATGGGAGGCTGTGAACAGATCAGTCATGTTTTCGTTACCTAAAAGTGTTATCTATTGAAGAAACCTTGAGGCAAGAGTGCATTCGATGATACACAGACTCAGTAACATACTAGGATGATCACTGATGACAAAAGCGAAATAAATGGGTAGGAATACCTTCGCTACGGACTCTGAGATCACTGGAACAAATAAATAAAAATTGCACTTACCATCGGCCGTATCAGAAGTGTCCAGTAACCAGGACACGTATATTGGCAAGAAGGCGCAATATGATACAGGATCATTGGAGGTACACGATCCATACCGGTAACAGAACGTCTGACTACAGCAAAGGCCTACGTCCTGTAGTCATTCCAAGGGCGATCACTCCTATGCACAGGTTTAGCTGGAGCCAAGGGACTGCAGACGGAAACGATGACGTTAGTTCATATGCAAAATGACAGTGCTCAAAGACACCATGAAAAACATAATACAGAAATTAGAACTGTCGTGGTGAAATCTGTAGCCAATACAATGCATGATATTTGCAGTTTTGTGACCTACTATCACCTGATGAGACTAATGAAGAGTCAAAACAGCTTTCTCAGAATACTGAGACATAAACAAATTAAATAAAAACACATACATCTTAAAATTATTTTAAGAGAAAACATGAAATGACCAATTGATTGATTGTATCATTGGATGAATGAAAACAAAGAGTGAATGAATTCATTAAGACAGAACTGTCATACCCGCTTCGTCAAACAAAATAAAGACCACCTACTTTCTTGTTTCTATCCTCCTTACACGAGAAAATTATCAAAGCTTGCATGTATCCATCCATCTACACATCAATAAAACAATCAATCAACCAACCAACTCACCAATTTCATCAATGCAACCAGCAAGACAACCATGTCATGCTAATGTACATGTCTATATGGATGTGGGTGGGTGTACAGAACATATGATAATACCTGTATTCCACAGCTCAATTTAAACTTTAGAATGCATTAAGGAAATTCACTATGTCCAAAATAATTCACATATCCTGTGCAGTATTGCCTAGTGTTGTTGATAGAACGGGGTTCCAGGTTGAGGTGGTCAGCATTCACAAACAATTGTGATGCATATATTTTTGAATGTTCAGACTTATCATCTTTACAGTTGATGCCAGTCTGTGGAAATGTGTTTGTCCACATGCTTATCTCATGGTCCCTATGGGACAATTGCCCATATAACCTATTGGGCATTTCCTGTCCAGAGTATGCAATTACTATTAAGGGGGGGGGGGGCACATAATTTAAAGATATGTTGACTGACAGACTTTGAAATTTATACATAATTAGAGCTAGTATATTTTGTAGGAATGCATACATGCTGATAAAAATGCGCATCGAACCTCACAGATACTATATAAGCGCATTTTATTGGGGCTGGGATAAATTTAAAATATAAAACAAATTCATTTAAATTGTTTAATTATCAACATTTTTAATTTTTAGTTTCATAGTTCTGTTGTTTAATTAACACAACATATCAAATTATAACGCATCTATCGTTATTAATAAACTTGGGATACCAACGTAAATTTTTATGGCCATGGGTACTTGGTGACCTGAACCCATCCGAGGGTCTTAATATGGAATCTCAGAGCATACTGTAACTGTGACATTATATATAGTTTAATACATGATGGGCATGGGCATTAGAGTTCACCCTTACGTTGATTATAAGGAAGGAAACGAAGGTGCTCATTCTTAGGACTTAACATGTAATTTGACGGAGACACTGGAAAGCGTATTCTTCAAATGATATAGGATTAGGTATGCCCTCCAGCCGTCGTGTGAAGTAATTCACCTAGATACATGACAAGGTTGCTCGCTTTAGTATGCATTCAAAGGACAATGCGTCTTTGTATGGAGGAATAAATAAATCCTCATGTACGGGATTCACCACTGTGGTCAGTGAGCGAGTACTGGAAGCGGTAAGGAAAAGAGTCATGGTCGTTTCGTGGATACTTCTCAAACTTAACAACTTGTTCATCAAATTTTATCTCAAAGCGCACAGCTGGTCGTACGTCGGCATATTTGACATAAAACAATATGGGAAGAAGTTTGCTAAGATAAAATTCAAACGAATTATAGTGAACTAACGGTTTAAAAGATCATTTTAGTGTGTTATCATCTGAAACTCTGAACATCTTTAAGAGCAGGTTAAACTGCAGTTTGAGCAAACACTAAAACTCCCATGTAGTTAGCATAGTAACTTTAATTCATTATAGTTTCTACCGAAACTTTGTGCTTAAGTTAGTAGTCCTAAGTATTCAACACATAGGAGATTGAACGCACGTACGCTATGAAATCATTTTGGTTGAACTTTCCGACGGATCTAATCTCTCTCTCTCTCTCTCTCTCTCTCTCTCTCTCTCTCTCTCTCTCTCAGGAGGCGATTACGTTTCAGAGCCGGTTGTTCGACTCAGGAAATCCCATGCAGAAAAAAGTTGGTTTCCGCTTGATGCAATTGTTTCTTTATCCATCTAGAAACCTCCATAAGGTTGAGTGACTACACTGAAACAAAGCTTGTATGCCATAATGTCAGACTAACGAAGCAAATACTTGTTTTAAATGGTCTTTCCGAAAATCAGTCATATGAAACCAGTATAATATAAGTTTTTGTGTATGGGATCCTATGACTGATAGTACCATGACCAATAGTCCTTATCACCAATAGTCCTTATGACAAAAATGTTCTTATGATCAAAAGTCCATATCACCATATGACTATGACCAAACGCCCTATGACAAGTAGTCTCATCACCATATGTATAAGTCTACTTAACCAATCATTGTTGACGCGAGTAAGTCTTCTCGCCAATGTGACTCAACATGACCTTACAAGCTGTTTGTAAAAGCCAAAGTGTCTCCCTCATACACGATCAATAAAACGGGAAATTTCATTATAGTTTGGAGACTTTAGCATTGTTTTGTTGATGACTTATTTTTGTTTATGTAAATTCATGAAAAGTAACGAAATCTAGGCAGCAAAAGGTGACACAGGAACGTAGCGGATTGTCTCCCGTGGCTTGTGATGATGGGCCTAGGATCAAGGTAAATCAAAGTAAATAACAGTTTTGGCATGGAGCATACGAAGCATGGCAAGGTTCAAGTTGTCTCGTAACTGGGTCCGATTAATAATGAATAAAACTCGAGTGGGGACAAAGTACCAAACATTTTACAACTTGAACTTGGAACTGTTATTCATTATCAAATACCACATAAGGGGGAATGCGATACAATTTAAACCTTTTAAAATAATCTAACTACAAAGGTAAACATCATGTGAAATAAGTGAAAGACTTTAAAAAATTACAGCTATTTGCATAATTTTCCCGAACGAAGTATCACTTTCTCTACAAAAAAATAAAGTTTGGTAAGTGTGGTACAATTCTATGAATTCGCATTAGAATCGTGAAATTTTATGACATTGGGACTCTTTAATGGACTTCTTAGAAATGTTAGATTTTCTGATATCTTTACAGAAAAGGCATTTTTAAGATAATGGAATTTGTCACCAATAAGAGTCACAGAGAAATCATTTTCTGTCGGATTTCTCTCAAGTTAAAAAAGCAGCAATATTCAAGCAACAGGTAAGGTATTTGATGATTGATGCATCTAACTCTACGCAAACAAACATAACGACAGTAGCTCAGTAATTAAATGTATCTTCAGCGTGATACTTATGTTGTAAACCCTGTAGTTTAGACATTTTCCCAAGCTATTATCTTTATGGACATGTTTAAGTTTCTGGTTTACTTTCGGACTTAAGCTCAGATCAGAATTAATTACCGTATGCTAATTATTCTGCAAGTTATGTTAATCCTACGAAACTTCATAGATCCAGATTTGCTAGCACATTGTGCAGATCTGGATATATCCAGTTTACAGTTGGATCCAACTTGGAACGGGACTGTATGTTGAATATTCCAGAACGGTACTGTATTTTGATTATTCCAGAACGGTACTGTATGTTGATTATTCTATAATTCTGCCAGACTGCAGTTTTGCAGAATGGTTCTAGCGCAATTAAATAATTCAGTGAAATTCCAAGCAAAGTTCACGGAAAACAAATGAAGATTAATGGCCTTGGATTGAAAAATTTGAACGTTTCGACGATGCGTAGCTTTGCATGACGTCATCTAAGAAACAATGTACATGTGCATGCAACGGTATCTCTGTAATATTTCTTGGGCGTTTGTTTCCAACCATCGACTGACGGGTCTGTACGTGTTAGTACAAGCTCTACTCTATCCTTTGACAACCTAGGCCGTATGTACATGGAGAATTTGTAACTATCACTCGGAGTGGGGGGGGGGAGAGGTCATGTGGTTCATTCATATCAAGCAGATGCAATATTATCTCCTCTCTTGAAAGAGTGTTGACATCATCTAAAACATGGTGTGCATCAAATGAAAAATAATGTCAAGCTAGAATACAATTAAATTAATGTGACATAATTATTCTTGCCGAACATGTACTGTACTTTTGTTTACTTCAAAGGTGTGAATTAACAAGCTTCTTTTTCATCATGTTATGTATATCTATATTTTCTGTAACTTCTGGTATATAATTTTATTTAATTTTCGTAATTTTTATTCACGGTCGTAAACTGTATAGAATATCTCTTGGTATAAATTTTGTACGTAATCTGGCTCTGTTAAAAACGGAAATTACGGAGGATATATAAAGATGTTTACGTACGCGTTGAAAATTAGTAATAATAATCGTAATAAGAAGATTTAAAATGGCACCTAAGACGTATTTTCTCAGTGACTGATGGAATATAGATGTCTCCAGAAAATTTCTGTTGATTCCAATTGGTTGTGTGAGGTCATGTGAATATAGTTAGGTTGTCGAAAATCAATAGTGTATGCTGTCACATGGGGTCTATTTTCGAACTACGGTCGCAATATACGGTGTATATAAGGAGAAAATAAAGCATCCAGTTTCATTCCTCTTTCTGGAGTCATTCACACATTTTGTGTTCCTGATGTAAGTCTGCTGATGTGTTTTATATTGTACTTAGATTTTCTCGAGAGAAAAAAACATTTGTTTAGACTGTTCAGTGGTGATAGAAAGTACGCATTATTTGTACTCTAATATTATTCTGGAACTGGTATAAACTATTCAAAGGAATTCTGGACAAAGCCATCTTGACGACGTCATGGTTATTGGAGGACCAGTACATTTCTGGTATTGAAAATTATAAGGGACTTTTTCTTTTAGAACTTTCATAGACCTTTATAAGGACTAATTTGAATTTACTTCATTATACTGTAAGTTCCTCTCACATTTTTCATTTATTACTTCAATAATTAAATTGTTTATTAAGTTTTACAAAACTTGTTGGTTTGCTTCTTTTATGTTACTTAAGTTTGTGACCATAGAGTAGTAACAATCATGAACAGGTTTTACTTCAAATCGGGGGGGGGGGGTGTTTACAAACAAATGGGGAGGTATATTCATCGTATAGCTTTGTTTACTCCTAGGTTTCACTTGTTGCATGTTAAGTTGTCCCAAAATCGGCTAAGTGGACTTAAAACTGGTGCCAACCGTTTTCCTAGTTCCACACTGAGACCATGCCCAGTTCTTGGAAAGACAGTTGTGCCACAATATGGGGAAAGCTACTTCACACAGCCAATATTTCTAGTGTGCTACAACTTTTTGATGAAACTAGTTTTGTTAACATCTCCGAAAATTATCACACGTGTTAGATTCCTTAAACTTGAGGTCCGAAACCTAGGTTTTTGATCATTTTAAAGTATCTATGTTTAGTCGCTAAAAGTCCAGTCAGTCTTAATTGAATTATAACTATTATAACAATTAACAGTTATATTGAACCGTGCATATGAAGATTTAGGCAGAAAAGAGAAACGAGACAGTGGCATATAACAGAAAAATATGTTTATCATTGGTACTATGTACTGTACGTAACATATACTGCATTACATCTTTTGTGTGATTTCATTGAAATATAGAACAGGATTATAGGTCTTTCAAACTCTATCATTAGAAAAGTCAGAATATCTGAAAATAAACTATTTTTTAAAAAAATCATACTCAGAGGGATATAATAAAGCAACTAAATTTGAATGTGGGTGGTGTTATCCTACCTTAAAGAATGTATGCGTCCACGATGGTGGCATAACCGTTAAAAGTGTAGCTCCAATGTAATCCAGAAACAAAAGATTCACCGCGAATCGAAAATGAGAAAATTGAGAAGTAACACCATGGTTGCGTGTGTACGCTGCGGAAATTTGGCTTACTATTTAAATTGGAAATCGTCAAATGTTTCATAAATATTATTAACAGTTTAGTGTTTCCTTCTCAACAAATCTCTAAATTCAGTAATCAAAATAAAATGAATTTTTATTTTACATATATTGTTGTCAATTTGGATATATGAAAGAGAGATAACTCGGGTCATGAAGATCCCGTCTTCGTCATTACTTGATCGTCTCCCTTCGCACAGTTCTTGATCAGCAGAAAAGGGTTAAAAACTTCGATTGGTTTACAGCGACTGCTCCGTGGCGAAGGTCATGCGACAGTAGTACAGGATGGTGATTTGGAATATAAGAGGAATCCCATGTTAAAATGGATCTGCGGATTATAGGATATAAGAGAATTAAAAATTACGCCATTGGTTTTGGTTTCTTGGGGTGTGTGTGTGCATTATGGCGACAAGAGGAAATAGACAAAGTAGCATTAAGCCACCATCTTTAGGGGTTTATGGCGACAAGGCGAGATCCTTTGTTAGAAATATTTATAGGTTTATGCTGTATTAATACTGTTTGAAGTCCAAGAAAAAAGGTTTGGGAGTTTCAGAAATTTTTAATATCCTCAATTTAAGATTCTCGATTAAAAAAAATATATTATTACACGTGTTACTGGCAGCAGCATGTATACCAAACATATTCAATGTCAAGGCAATTATGTTTTCATCAGTTTCGATGACAAATGATACCAATTTACCATCCCCACACTGACAACATTTGCTTAACCAAATCAGAGTGAAAATATTACTTTTAATTTGCGACAGTCTAACGCAGGCAGAATTTGGCGTGAGTCAGATTGGCTCTTAAATTTTTGTTGCAGCAAATTTGATTGATTCTGCCAACCTACACTAACTTGACCTTGGCCTACACATGCCGTCCTATATTTAAGACGATGAGTAAAAATATTATATATCAAATGTTTTTGAGACCAGTGTAGTTTTTGTTACAAGTTTTAAACTATAAAGTGTGAACTGTATGAAGATAAAAAAAAACTTTATTTTGAGAAAAAATATAAGGTTGCATCATTTAATATTCCAGTTCGTGTAAAAGGCAAAAATGAACTCTGCACATAATGTGATGAGTGAAATGCACCTATGAAGATTCAGCGAGAGATTGGTTGAAATTTTTTATTCCTCCATTTTCTGAAGATTCTAAGATGGGGGGGGGGGTTAAGTTGGAAAAATCATACTTGAAGCAACAAATCAAAAATCATCATAAAAATATCACAACTATACCAGGCAAAACCAAAAGCGAAGCGACAATGGCTTTCTGTATCGTCTCATGCAATGAGAGAAGTGTTAGAAATGTTTACTGCAGCGGTAGGGGGTGGGGGTGGGTGGGGAAGGGGCAGACGAGAAAACCAATGGCAGCCGAGTTTGTTTTTTGGGAGGGAGCCCCTCATCAAAGCCCCGTTTTGCAAACTGAGGGCTAAAGATGTTGTTTTAGCCAAGTTTTTTTTTGGGGGGGGGTGCGACCCAAAAAATGGCGGCCGACAAAAATCGCTAAGTGAGAAAGAGGGTTTTCAGTTTGTTAATTTGTAATCAAGCACACACACACCCAAGTGAACCCCATGTGATTCAGAATTAACACCTTTTTGGGGTTCGGGAGGGCCCAGGCAAGTTGTACCTGGGTTAGTTTTATTTTGATAAGTTTACGATTACCCGTTTAACGATATTTCGTCTTTTTTCATTGCATCGCGGGTTCCCCCCCCCCCATAATAATATCTGTCGTTTTTTGGAGTCGAACTCATGAAGTCTTTTCATTGGTCGATCGAAACTTTGTTTGTACGCTTGAACCACTTTGGCCACTATCTCAGTTAAGAATATACGATAAAATAATTTATTTGAGCATACGCACTTACTGAATAGACAGACATTAAACATGCATACGCATTTAGACCGTGTAATTTATTTATCAAGCATTTATTTTTAATGTAACAGGTATATTTCTCTAACGAGTGTACAATAATCAATTTTTACCTTGTAAAATCTCAGCGAGTTATAGCGCATAGGTATTTAGCGCATTCAAACCACGTGACTGTATTTTGGAAAACCTTACGTATTGTTAATAGCGCTAAGATATTTTTAGCTCAAACACGTTACCGTGGCAATGTCTAAATTGTTGAGTAAAATTGAGATCAGGCAATTCATTATAGTTGGGGAAAAAAAAATACATTATCTTACTGGATATACTGAAATTTTATTGTTTGGTTAATTAGGTGAATTAGTTACACAATTTGCAACAAGCTGTACTGAATTTGGATGAATATTTTCCAGCAGCTGTTGTTGATTTAAATTCCATTATTTCATCTGTATCTAGATTAATTGATTCAATTGGCCTCGGTATATATTGTGTTTGCCGGATTCTTTACGTTTGCTATTCTCGCTTGGTGTGATTGCTTGTAAATTTTCCAGTCTATTATCTGCACTATTTGAGTTGATGTGATTGATAACAAGACAATCATCTATCACCCCATTGAAGCACTCATAAACAAATCTATGTGAGTAATAATATTTTACTTTTTTGTTTTCTGGAATTCCAATAGCAATCATGAGGTAACCCATGTTGCTGACATTTCCAAGAGATTTTTTCAGACGAGAGTTTCTGATGATCCCAGCTCTGCTTGCTTCGTAATAAAGGAATATCGGATGTTTCTTAAATATATCAAGATCTATCTCTTTCTCAATTTGTTCTATTTATATAATTTTTTATTCTTCTAATATAACATTATTTTTCTGCAGAGGAATACTTCTCGAGATTATATTTGGCGTCTTTGACTTTTATATCATCAGAAGCGTTTTGTTTCTCGTAATATTTAAACTCTCGATATTTTCGTCTGCCTCAAGAAACACATAACTGTGTCTTTTTCCCTTAACACCCACCCCACACTTCAGACATGGTTTTGGTCCAGTACTGCCACGGTGAACACTGTCCATATGATATCCACAGTACCCTCCAGGACACAGTTTTTACAAGGTGTGACTGATCCGATCACTAGCCATCGACAACTATTTTTGCCTGATGCATATTATATTATTGGATTATATTACTGGATAAAGTCCAATTGAAGATAATACTTTTTCTAATTATATAGATGACTAATGCTACTGTTGCAAAACAACTGCAAGAACAGTATTTTAGTCTAACCGGGACAAAACCAGCTTTCCCAAGGTTAAAAAACGCACAAGAAAAATTACAGAATGAGATAAAATCGTTATTAACCGCGAGTGAAATTGAGAGACTACCATAAATAGAACCAAAGAAGCGCAGTTTTTTATAGAGAAGTTAAAAGATTATCGGCGATAGAACCAGAGTACATCACAAAATTCGACTTTGACAGATTAACCAAAGATAAGAAACAGCCACCATTCGAACTACAGTTGCACGATTTTATCAAACAAGCAAAGAACGAATTTATCAGCGATGGTGCATCTCATGTTTGTTTTTTTTTAACATTTAAGATAGATGGCGATGGAACATTTATTGATTCCACAATGGATGACAAACGAGCGGTTACTATTATTAATAATCTTGTTGATGACAGCAAGTACATATTCAGAATAAAATTTATTGTCGAACATATCAGTGAAGATGGTCCGACTTGGATTATTCGTGATAAACTCGACTCTCTCAAACGTCGACATAATAATGACGTCATGATAAATAAAAATTCTAAAGCAGGTATTTTCACCGGAATTGACAAACCATACTACAGTTGTTTATGCGCTTTATCGTTTGAACGAACCAGACATAGTTGCTCTTGTTCTGATGAAAACAGGCCCGCTAAATTGTCTGACTCAATGTGTCGGAGAACATTTTGCAAACTCAAAACGTGCAAACGGACTTACAGAATCAAGAATAAAAAACTGGGAAAACTCTCTTATTAACGGAGCTAAAATAAATGACGTTGCCACACTTGAAAAAAAACACTGAAGATTCCAACAAGTGTAAAAACAATAACCAATGAGAATTTATATGACTGGTAATTATCGTAGCAAAGGTGCTCCAATAACATTAATTGATCATAACTCTCATGCGTGGACATAGTCTGTGACATTTCCACAAGTAAGAACAATAAGATTTAACGACGACGATATTTTTGAAGAAATTCAAAACATCAGTAAAAACGATCCTGCATGAGTCTGGCTATTTTACAGTGGCGGCGTCGAATACTATTGCATACGTAGCTTTGACGACGAATCATTTGATCAGTTTCTTTTGCCATCTGGAGTTCTTTATCGGAAGGAATCGCTCCAACGTGCTATGAAACTGACTCCGGTAAAAAATGATGGCGACAACGATGATTTAATCGTTAAATGTTTTACTATTTCATCTGTTACAACAGAAAAATTCATGGCGACCAACTTCAAAAGAACTTCCCGATGATGTATCACAATCTTCTGTCGAATTTGGTCATGGCGGTTTTTGGAACATAAAATATAATTCCTCCGATATGATTTCTGTTTACAATATCGCTGCTTACCCGGCGGCTTTTCTTCGATTTGGCGAGTGTCATCATTATTTCGAGCGATTCGGGCACCCAACACACGAAATGACACGAGTTGAAATAAAAGGGCCACTATCAAATATCAATCCTACTGGATTTGTCGAGATTGAATCATTCGAGGTTTCAGCGAGTATTCATCCGGTTATACCGATTTGGCTTGGTAGACACTTTAATAAACCAGATACAGATGTCAATCTCAACGACTAATGCGCAAAAGAAAAATCGACGTGGTTGGGTTCCAATAGTGTTATCACGATAATGTTAGACATTAAGATTTTAACGTCGTTAATATTAACTTCTGCGATAATTTAGGACAAACAACAAAAACAATTAAACGTGAGCAAATACGTAAATATTCAGTGTTGGCTGACGTTAAAACACCAGATATTTATTACTTTAATGTCATTTTATCAGAACCATCATCATCACCGTCAGTAACGATCAAATCACTAGATATAGCATGGTCTATCTGAATGGTCCATTTGGTTCTGGTAAAACAACACGTGCGATAGAATTATTTAAAAACTCTGACATGATTGTGTTGACACCAACTCACCGGTGTGCCACAGAGATGAAACAACGTGGTGTCAGCGCATGCACGTATCATAATTTCTTTAGATGGCGAGGAGATGCATGGACGCACAAACGAATGGGTGAGAAATATATCGCGAGAATAATTATCTGGAATGACATTTGTACAGTATCCAAAGAAACATTACAGACATTTCTTGATTTGTTATTAACAAAATCTTTTGCAATTATCATGTGTGGCGATCATGGACAGCTTCCGCCGTTTACAGGTCAATCACCACACGAATGGTTGATCAACTATTTTAGTCACTATGAAGAAATTTTGTGCGACCGTCGATTACAAGATAAACAACTACGACAACTGAAATAGTTAATCAGATTACAACCTGACAAAGTACAGCGTGAAATACTGCGTACCGTAATTTCTGAGACTCCAATGTCAGATTTCTGGAACGTTTGGCGCCCTAATGATCTAATAATTGTATCCAGGAACAACGACCGTGATTCACTTCAGCGTAAATTATTTAAGCTTCACAAGGAACATTTTCCTGATCAACTAGTTCCATTATGTTTTCGACCAACAGATACACGTAGACAAAATATACTTGTTGATATTCCAGGAAAGGAAACAAAACAAAAACTGGTTCTTAATGATATCATAGAGGTTCCAGCAGAGGCTGTACAACAGGCGTTGTCGGCGTCGGAGACGCATGTCGTTTCACTACCAAACCCATCGTGTTGGACTCTGGGATATGCGATAACATTTCATTCGTCTCATGGATCAACAGTATCAACTATCAATATATTATTTTTTTTGTCGATGATCGCATCGAATGGTCAAATTTTGTTTATCTGGCTGTGTCTAGAGCAACAAAAATATTTCAGTTACACAGGGTTGTCTACGTGTTGGAGCTGCCAACGGCAGCAGCAGTGGCTCTACGAGCGCCACCGTCAGAAACAACAGCGTCACCCGGAATAATTAAGGCGATGAAGACAAAAATTAGCTGCTTATGCGCGAGATGACAAAATAAAAACAGCGCCAGTTTGATCTGGATGTGGAATTTGTCATGATGCTGAAACAAGGACAAAATAATCACACGGGAAAAATGTTTCTCTGACATGTCTTGAATGTAACAGACGTAGAGGAGCTTCTTTGCTCAGAGCGCTTGACTCTTGTTAGCGTTTTTTTTTTTTTTTTTTTTTTTTTTTTTTTTTTTTTTTGTTGACGCGTATCCAATCTGGTGATAAGTGGGTGTTTTCAGGAATTACCTGTAATTGTTCACGGACAAATCCATGTGGAGGAGCTGTTGAATCTAGACCGTAGATTGGTGGCTGCACAGTAGATCTTACCACGCCGGAAATTTTATGTGTTGTTACACTCAACACGGGATCAATTGCTCTTGGTGCACCACCCTCAAGTTCACCAGGTTCATATAAATACCTCACTGTCACTTTACCGCTCAACAATGGTTGTTGTAGCTGATCTGGTGAATTTCGTCGTGGTATATGTCTTGCCGCAATTGCATCGACAGGTTTCATGTTAATTCCATTCGTGACTTCGTTGTTTAACGCGGTGACCACATGAGGTAGTCTTGCAACCGATTCACGAGATCTGTTCTGGACGCTCAGCCTTCCGCTCAGTAATTCTTGGGCATATTGATGTCCAAAGAGTCGCTGTGCAAGTGTTTGATTAAATCTTTCAACGATTGCCTGATCGCGATGTATCGGGGTGTGTCCACGTCTTATTTTAACATTATATTGTTGCATCATCGTCGTTACTGGACCGAGAAATTCTTTGCCAGGATCAACCTGTAACAATTTTGGCCAGCGCAGGCCACCATGTGGCCTGGGTCCTCGCGAATAAATTCGTTCAAACGCTGCTGCGACTTCAGTTGCTGTTTTAGACGATAACGGTTCAGTCTCTTTGTATCTACTTGCAACATCTACGACAGTCTAAGCGTATTTGCATGTGCACAGTTTATGTACGTCATGTGGTAAAAACAAGATATCTGCCCCATGAACTTCGTTGGGTGTGCTGACATCAAACCGTCCAGGTTGAATCGTGTTGGGACGTGAAAGATAAATTTGCCATATGGCCTGTCTTGACAACTAATCTGCGACTACAGCTCGTGTGACACCTGCTGCATCGGCGAGTTTTTTAATTGCTGTTGTACCTCTACAATATCCTCTTGGACTATAATAAATCGATTCCATTATGTAATTGTTGGCGTTTAATTGCCCACTCCAAGCACTATTTTACCTTTCATCGCCGATCTTATCAAACAATTCGCGAGTGATTCTCATTTGTTTTTATTCTTTATCGAATTCAGGGTGTGAATCAGCTTGACATCCGCGATAAGTAGTAGTTGTAGATCTGGATTTTTATACGCGACATCATGAACATGGCACGCTTGATCAATCGCATTTACCGGGAATTCGCCAGGTTTTGGTTGATTTTTTTTCTTCAGGTCTAATATCAAGGCGAGTTCCAGGGCCACAATAATTATATCCTGGAAGATGTTTCTGGCGTTCCACGAATTTTTCCGAGTTCCTTAGCAACATCGCCACCCGCTGTTGCAACAGGAATACTCACAAAAACTTATATTTTTGTGTGCCGCATTTTACACATTTACCTGTAAGTGCCGACGTGTTATTTTTCAACGTGGTTGTTCTAAGAAAATTTGTACCAGTGATTGTCTTGCATCGAACACAATGTAAACTCATGATTATCAATAATATCAATAATATTATACTTGTACAATATGAACGTGATTCACTTTTCAACAACACGTGTGCAAACACCAAACAAGCATCATCCAGTATTATCAAATTCCATTCGAGCTATTATAATTGGTCAATCTGGGTCAGGTTAAACTCAGTTGTTGCTCAACCTGAAAATGAGGTGGCTCAGATGGGACAAACTTTATTTAGTACCGCCATCCGTGGGTGACCAACGATGCTATAATGTTCTTACGGAATTTAATGAATTCGCAGCGGCTGAAGACGATGTTATTGAATCTATGACAGATATCGATGAAGCGCCGTCCGTTGAAGATCTTAATGGGGATATTAACAATCTAGTGGTTTACGATGATGTCAAGCTTGACAAACATGCAAATCCAGCCAGAATATTTTCACGAGGCAAACATAAAAACACAGATGTCATTTACGTTACTAAACGGTACACTCAGATTTCCAAGGTAATTAGAGATAATTGCAATTGTTTGGTTATTTTTAACGGGACTGATACACATACACTTCGAAATATTCATCAGACATGTTGTCCAGACGACATGGACATAGGCAAGTTTAAAATCTTCTTCGCACATGCTCAGAGAACCCCACATGGATTCATCACGATAAGTTTACACGATCCAGCAACAAGTTTTCGAATTAGTCTTGATAAAACCTTTAATTAAAGAAATGCATTTGTTGTACAATGAACCAGGAAAACATCAACGAGATTATCTCTACGATAGAACAATTGCAGCAAGATGGTCTCGCGATTCAACTCAATGTTGGAAAAATCAACGATGATTTTGAGATGATACTGCAGCGACGTGAAGAGGGCAGATATACACTCGCGGTTGAGTACAGATTTATCAAATTACTCCAGCGTGAAATAGAATTGTCATTGACGGATTTACATGATATAGCTCAATTTGTTCCATTGGCAAGCGCCTTTGAGAAAATACGATCAGGATTGTCTCGACAATATAAATCTCGAGTGGTTGCAAATGCACTTGCGAGAAAACTAAACAAGCTTGTGTTAGATTGCTTGCAATCCGCCGCTAAGATTTCCGCAGAATCCTCCAAGGAGGAATAGTCCAAAAAGCAATTAACGACAAAAAATAAATAACGACAAAAATGGTTTTGTTTGCTATTTTTTGTTGATATTTTTTGTCGTTATTTTTTATTTCATCATGGTGTGCCGTCATGGCCTGTCACGCACATACAAACTTACGGTTAATTCTTCACCGTGCGTGTCCAATAAATTACCGTCTTGGTCAGTTAGACGAAAACGTATTCGTGACAGCGATGGATTATGACATCGTAAATAAACAGGATTAGTGGGCACCAACACAATCAAATGACCCAGGGGGATATCTGGAGAAAAGTTGTAAAGAATATATCCCTGCTGGGCCTGCCCTTGTAATGCTTGCCCAGACGCGTTATAGCTACCGTCGACTGCGTCACAGATTAGATTTACAGAAATAATTGATGTGATATTGACAATGCCTGGCGATACATGACGACCACCACCTGCTGGATCGTTGTTATGTCGGAGAATATCTGGAGGGCCTCTTATTTTCTCCCTTTCCGCAATAATCTTCGGAAGATATTCGTCAGCTATATCAATGATATGCTGCTTCATCTTGTCATAATCAAGCCAGGATAGTTTGAGCGTACTCAGTTGGTCTTCGGTGATCTTAAAAATATCATAAAGTAATTTTTGTTGAGCGGGGTCTTTCTCAAGTATGACTGCCTCATAAATATATATTGTTAAACGTGAAGCATCAATACTCATATTTCTTATATTTATCATTTCAGAATCGGTATTTGACCAAAGAGATTCATTAGGATATTCAAGTATATACTTCTCAAACATCTCTCTCAGTTTTCGCTGTGCTCTGTCGTAGTCCTTCGCGATCTCGTTGGCAATTTTGTTTCCTTGAATAAAATTATTTTCCAGATATGGCCATTTCTCAAACGGATCACTATAGACCATTCTCAGAAAGTATTCATGCATGGTGTTTATTATATATATATATATATATATATATATATATATATATATATATATATATATATATATATATAGTATATATATATATATATAAGTATAAGGTTAAGGTTATATATATATGAATGGCTTTCAAACAGCTTTGAACAAATAATCCTGCTGTTTTGTAGATAAATATATAACTGCTAGTCTGTTATAGAAACAAAAATAAATGTGTTCGTATGAATAAACTCGTATATCAATATTGTCAGTTGACAAATGATTCAGAAAAGAAAAGATATGGCATTTAAAGGGAAAATCCCAGTCCCTCCCACCCCCGGCACTAAAAGCAGCAAGCACCATAACAACAACCAGGTTGTGCACTTCTGATACAAATTAAAATGCAAGCATACCGACATGTACCCAAAACTATTTAAAGCACACCACAAAGTCTCTACTGGTTTGGGGGGCGTGGTTGGTTAAAAGGGCAGTTTGTGTCACTATGCACATTTTGTAAATGTTTTATTCTGACCGCTTGTTTTGACTACAGTATTGATTGATCATAGCTGTACATTTAAACCATACCTAATCAGAAACAAAATTCATGCTTTAAATAGTTTCTTTTCTCTATCGTTAACTTGTATTTTTTGTGCTGTAGAGGGAAAGGACACTCAAGATAGGACGTAAATCAACTTACGTTTAAGAGAATGGACATATTCCTCACTGTAATCCTTGAATCCTTTTGTCATCTGTTCCTTCCCCGAACTGCTGGAGACACTCATGATGAAATTCTCAACGAATACAAAAGAAATATCTGGCAAACAACTCAGATCGTTACTCGATGTACAGTAGGACGCCATATTTTTTCTCGATCTGTCTAGCTTAGCCTCGTTTTCGCGATACATGTAATATTCATGACGATCTCATTAAGAATGGTCTATACTCTGGAACTCCCCGCCACCCAAGGAGGGTGCGGGGTAGTCGTCCGGTGAATAAAAATCATCTCGTTTTGGACGTGGTGGTTTATCAACAGCTGGCGCTACCAGAAACCATCCCAACACAGCTTAATTTACGATTTATATATGTCAGCGGCGTAATTGGATTCCGCAGAACTCCCTGGCTGATATTTCAATGGCGGCGTTCAACTTTGGCTTGTGCACCTTGATAGCAATTTCTGATTCTTTTCGTGTTATTGGTTTGATTCTACGTTGAAGTTCATCATTGATTTGTTCGATTTGATATGATCCTGTTGGTAAGCTGACAACTTCCCAGACTGGGACTGGCTCGGCAGTTCCTTTAGTGGTGATTTTATGCCAGAATACCAGTGAATTATTAGCGTCTAATCTACCAAATGATTTTTCTCTGATATTAGGCCAACTATAATAAAGTCGTAATTGTACCAGTGCGATCTCAAGTGACCGACCATTCGGCGCTTTTATCGGAGTTGGAAAACCAATATCGAATTCCGGTTGTGTTGACGTTGTTGATATCATTGTGGTCGTCGGTGGTGTTGTGTTAGCGATGATCTGTTCCAGTCTTATCGTTATTTCTGCGGTCATTATTATCTATACAGCGGATTCTAAATGTGGCGTTGGCAACGTTGGCAGGGGTATGTTGGCGGTCTTGTGATATCAATAATAAATATCCCTAGTAGCATCAAATTCATTGTCTAATATTACAGCATCGTTTAACCCCGCTAATAGTATCGATGATCTATTTGTGCACGCAGATGTCCCAGCGTAGATTATTTCTGTGTGCTCGTGCAATATTTTGCTGGCACATGTAGATATTTTTTTCGCGATAATATTGAGTATATCAGCAACACCCACAACAACAGAGACACCAATTCCAACCAGAGGCGGCATCACATGCGTCGCTGATAATGTGCAGATTAACTTCGTTGTTTCAGCGATCAGCGAGGAAACCGCGTATACAACATTGTCGATGACGATGATTCATCTGAGATTTTTTTTGTTTATCATGTGCTTGTCGATGATTTCTTCCAGTGATGCCTTCCACGCACATGCTTGATTATACCGAAAGGATTGTGTGGGATTCATTATGGTATATGCTCAGTTATTAATTGAGGTGTTTGTGCGACGAATTCCAGACACCACCGATAGTTCGTTAAGGTTATGTCTTTTTTTGATGGTTCCAGTATGAATGTTTCCTCGGTATTTTGATCTAACACGACCGACAACATTTCGGAAAATCTCTCGGTGGGTTGACTCCGTAGATATTTCGTATATACCCCCATTTTAACGTCGCCAAACACGGAGAGCCTATACGGTTTCGGGTTCACGTTGGGCATTGTATATAATCATGCTATTTTGTTATCGCCGATCTAATTGATGACTCACTGTGGTAATCATCGGTAATTTCATCGATCAGCGCCTGATAGACGCCAATGTCCATGACGCCACCGGTAAATAAACGCTGACAAATAATAACTGCTTCATTGATAATTTATTGGGAATTGTTGCCAGATCGTCTTCCACAAATCAGTATTTCTAATCGATCCACATCAACGAGGATGATATTGGGACAAAGTTTATCTTGAATCACCGGCGATTCAGCTATCACATTACCACCTTGTTTCCTACGACATCATCGCAAGTAGCAAGGACTCTTCCTGTTGCTCCTTCAGGTATTTCTGGTTCTGGTTCTGGTTCAGGAAAGAGCTGCTGGAGTGCCTCTGACTCAACTTTTATCTTTTCCTTTGTTCTTTAAGACCTAGTTTTACACATGATGGCCTAGTGGTTAGAGCGTCCGTCTCGGATTGTGGAGGTCGTGGGTTCGATCACAGGCCGAGTCATACCAAAGACTTACAAAAAATGGTACCTCGCTTGGCGCTCAGCATTAAGAGATTAGTGTTAGGACTGGTCGGCCTGGTGTCAGGATAATGTGACTAGGTGGGACATCATGTTACATGTCTGCGGCATGATGCCCCAGTGTTAGACATCACTGTAAACTGCCACACTGCAGACATCGTAGCGATATGACTGAAAAATTGTTAAAGCTACGTTAAAAAACCAAATCACACACACACACACACACACACACACACACACACACACACACAAAAACGATTTTATTCTTTCTTCTTTCAATTTTTCAATTTTACGTATCAATTCTTTTTGGTTTGTTTCCCTTTTCAGTTCTACTCTTGTAATATATTCTTCTACTGCTTTTTAAAATATTTCAAAATTTCTGTCGCCAGTGTTGACTTCCTGAGTATTAGTAGCAATCCGATATATATCTTTGACCCAATCGGCGGATTGTAAATATATTCAGGTTTTACGAATAGGTCTCTATGACCGTATCCATACGCAGCACTATCAACACTTGGTCTGGATCCTTTACAGCGGCAACTGCTTCCTCAGGAAATGTATCTGTTATGTTGGTTCTAGGACGGTCAGCAATATCAGCAGGTAATGTCTCAAGAGTTTTTTGTGTTGTCTCGGTTGCAGCAATAACTTTTTTGGTTGGTTCGACAGTTGGTTTAAATAACTGTTCTGTACCCTCTGTAAATTCCACATGAGCTTCCTGGCGTTGTTGCAGCTGCTGTTTTACAGAATCACGGACTGGAAGATACTTCTTAATTGCATCCAATCGTTGTCGAGCCAATTCCGCTGTATGAGATTCCATAGTAAGCGTAGAATCACTCATTATTATTATTACAACAATGATTTGATTACAGATCACTATGTTAGCAAATATACAAGGTTTTACTGTATTGCAGTAACGAGACGTAATTTTTCAGCAACAGCGAATTGCCTGATCTCAATTATGCTCAAAATTTAGACATTGTCACGGTCATGTGTTTGCGCTAAAAATACCTTTGCGCTATTAATAACACGTACGATTTCCCACAACACAGTCACGTGGTTGAGTGCACTAAATACCTATGCGCTATAGCTCGCTGAGATTTTACAAGGTAAAAACTGATTACTGTACACTCGTTAGAGAAATATACCTGTTACATTAAAAATAAATACTTGATAAATAAATTATACGATCTAAATGTGTGTGTATGTTTAATGTCTGTCTGTTCAGTAAGTGCGCATGCTCATATAAATTATTGTATCGTGTATTCTTAACTGAGACAGTGGCCGAAGTGGTTAAACGTACAATCTTTCGATCGACCAATGAAAACGACTTCGTGAGTTCGATTCCAAAAAACACGGTGGACATATTGTCAGCGTCTGCGACAGATGCTATTATTGTGAGGGTGGGGACCCGAGGTGAAACTAAATGGGTAATTGTAAACTTATAAAGTAAAACTAACCTAGCTGCCTGGGCCCTCCCGTACCCGAGAAAAGGTGTTAATTCTAAAGCACCTGGGGTTCACTTGGGGTGGTGTGTGCTTGATTACAAAATTAACAAACCCAAAACTCTCTTTCGCACAGAAAATGGAAAAAGAAAAATCCTCTGAATCTCTAAAAGTTCGCACTCGGCGATCCAACAATTGCAATGGAAAAAGAAAAATACAACAATTACCCAAGATTTAACAGATATCCTACGTCATTCAGCCTGGTCGCGGGCACTTCCTACACACACACACACACACACACACACACACACACACACACAAAGAAGCTCGGTAGCGTACTCTCATTGGCCTTTGGATAGTTTAATAAGTCACCACTACTTGGCTAAACAACATTTAATTTATGCCCCCATCTTACAGAACGGGGCCTTGATGAGGGGGCTGCCCCAAAAACTTTGCCGCCTTTTTGTCGGTCTGCCCTCCCCCTTGCTGATTCACTTTAGAGACTTTTATGAAGACTTGATGGACCCATATTCAACACTATATACCGCTATGAAGACTTGATGGACCCATATTCAACACTATATACCGCTATGAAGACTTGATGGACCCATATTCAACACTATATACCGCTATGAAGACTTGATGGACCCATATTCAACACTATATACCGCCACTGAACCAAAGGAATTAGTTCAACCAAGAACAAAAGTCGTTTTGAATACCAGAATTTCCAGAAGTAAAATACCTTTACGTTTATCATCACCAAGATAATTTCGATGCTATTACTACCATCACGTGCTTTCTGGGATACAGTTACTACTTAGACAAATATTGATCCTGGATTTACCAATCTAGAGCAACATATTCTTTGTGGAGTGAGATGGCGTGGTTGTTTAGCCTCCAGACCATGCATTCCTGAATGACAAAATATATATCTATGCCCTACTTGCAAGCGAACATTCGTAAGTTCAACGTATTAAGAGCTACATCGCACTAATCAATTCCAACAACAGAAAAGTGCTTGCGAATTACTGACAGCGAGTTCCAGTTGTAGACACCATGTTTCGATGAATAACCAAAATGTCCACGTTGTATAGGACGTCGCTTTGGATCACAGATGTTACATTCAGAGACATGTCAATGAACTGGAAGAAATATGGAATGACGATCAGAATAAGGAAAAGAAACAAAATCATTGTGTGGATTTTATCTATTTTGACTTTGAATATTCTCAAGAGGCTGGAATTCACATTCCTAACTAGCGAAAAGTACATCCAAGAACCTTTATTTCATTACTTTCAGAATTGTACCGTGATTCCCAGAGGACATGACAAGATATTTCGTTGGTCTCGTACTCGTTCTGATTTTTCGAGTGTATGTTAGACTCTACGATACTAGAAACAAAAAGGAGGTCCATAGTTACGGAGACGGTCTACAGTCATGACTCACAGTTCCTCGTGATCGGCCGGAGAATTTCTTTTGAACAGAACATGAACCAAAAGTCACCATGAAAGGAACCAAAATCATTTACATAATAGTGGGACACTGACACTTTAACCATTTCAAGAATTATTTAGCCATGCCTTTGGCTAAAGCATTCAAAAAGTATAGAATGACAAAAATTGCTAAAGGATATTTTCCACACTTTTGAAATACCGAAGTCCAGCATTTGCAGACGTTCACGACTACGATGGTATTATTTTAACGAGTCGGTAATTTTGCAGAGGTTCTTTACATGTTTCATAACCTGGCCAAAGCTTGAGGTCTTGGAGTCAAAGTTAGGCACCCCTCCACCCTTCAGACAGTTGTCTGATGGTCGGGATTTCCTTCCTTATTCCCTCAAATTAGATTTGAGGAGTGACCTCTGCCCTGAGGTCAATAATGCTGGTGATAACTCTTTTTTCTAGAATATATATATTTGTCCTAGATTTTAGATCGGCTTTTCCAAATATTTTATGGTCGTCCTTGCCATTATTATTGATCTGTGTGTGAGTGCTATCTCCTCTCTCTCTCTCTCATTTAATGAATGTCTTTTACGGATCTATTTTTTAAATGTCCTTTACGGAATTTTTTTCTCTTTTTAATACTGGCGTCATCTCCTTGGATATATCACTACATTCAGAGTAGGTCTCCTCTAGCTCCTCATCAAAGTTCAGTTTAGAGTAGTTCTTTCTACGGATGTCTTTTTCTGTGCTTCTTCCTTCTTACATCTTTTCTTCTCTGGTCTTCTTTTCTCTTTCCTCCGTTTCTGATGGTTGTACTTCTTTCTGTTTAAGTAACCTTGTTAGGTTGCTGCATTCTCTCAGTTTTGGTCTTCTTGCTTTCTTCTCCTTGCCCACTCTTTTCTGATTCTGTTATTGCTATTGTTGTTTATTCTTTGGTGTCGTTGCGTCCTTGAGCTGAGTTGCGTTCTTGCCCACTGTCAACGTCACCTCCTTAATTGGTTTTTGTTTATTGTTGTCTTTTTGTGTTGTTGTTGTTGCTGCTGCTGTTGATGTTGATTCTCTTTTCGTGGTTGTGTCAATGGGTTGCAACTCATCCTTTTGCTTCTCTGCTTCCTTCTCCTTGCATACTGTCATTATCACCTCTTTCATTTGTTGGTTGTTGTTCATTGTTGTTTCTTTCATGTTGTGGTTGCTGCTGCTATTATTGCTGTTGATTCCCAAACATAGCTGCATCTTTGGGTAGCAATGCGCCCTTTTGTTTCTCTGCCTTCTTCTCTTGACCCGCTGTCGTGGCTCTCTCCTTAGTTTGTTGTTGCTTATTATTATTTGTTGTTTGTTTCTGTTGTTTCTGTTGGTTCCCTGACGTCGATTCGTCTTTGGGCTGAAATGCGTTCTTTTGTTTCTCAGCATTCTTCCATTGGCCCACTGTCATCACCGTCGCCTTAACTGGCTGTCGATTGCTTTTATTTGTTCTTTGTTGCTGTTGTTGTTGCTGTTGATTCCATGTCGTCATTCATCTTGGGATTGAAATGCGTCGTTTTGTTCCTCTGTCTGTTGCGTCTCCTTTACATTCTATTTAAGATAGCTCTCTAACTCGCTTACGTGGGTTTGTTGTTATTTCTTTTTCCGTTTTTCTCGTATCTTTGGGCATTTGGCAATGATACGGCGCATGTCCTGTGTTCCCACAGTGTTTCCTTGTATCATGTCTGGACTAGAAAGCCATGAAGAAAGCAGACTGGTTAATTTTCCGTATATCTTCTTGTTCAATTTCCAGTATCCTTACTCCATTCTTTATTGGACTTAAGGGTGGGTATTCAGTCTTGAATTCGTGACCTTGATCTTTAACTTGTTTTCGAATCGTTCTACTGTAGCTGTTAAGTGTGTCTCGTAAGGCAAGTTTGATATGTGTAGTTTTTCTGTCTTATTTTTTAACTTTCCTCAAAATGGGTGATGGTTCCTTGCTATTGACAACTTCTTCTCCTATCTCCATTATTCCATATGGGACTATTTGTTGCGTTCCCCTCGGTCTTAGAATATGCCCTTCTTTCCCTCTCTTGTTTAGTGCCTCCATTTCCTTTAGAAAATATGTGTTCCTCAGCTCCTTGGCCATCATGACCGCCGCCATTGATGGTCTCCCTTCCAAAGGTATATCAGTCATATATATCTCCTGTGTCCCCACTGGGTAAGAACATTCCAGGGCAAGTCCCTCTTTTGTCTCAGTTATTCTTGTTTTAAAGTACTTCTCCAGTTCGGACATATTCCTACTATTTGCTATGTTTCCTCTTAGCTTTCTCCAGTTGCACGTTTCAATTGCACGTGTTGCACGAGATTTACGTAGGTTTGAAAATTTCTCACAAAAGTTATTTTATACACACTATTGTTATATATATATATATATATATATATATAT
>JAECUM010046263.1:0-39776 GCA_016617855.1 Megalonaias nervosa
CTATATCAACTGAGATAACATCACTATGGTTGTATTTGGTGTTCCATAATCCACCGTGACCATATTCTACACAGCTTTTCTTGACATCTTCAAGGAATTCTGATCGTGTCGTTTTCCATGAATTTTTCTCCTGAGCGAAATGAGCCGCTACAGATGGAACTGTAAAACAATTATTTAATAATTGTCTAATTTTGACATCGTCTGAATTATATTCACGCCAAAGGCGCTGCGCAAGATGTTCCATTTCTTCATGAAGAAATTCTGTACGGTAAATATCACCATTAGGCCGTACAAACTGATCGTAATGATCATATTCCGAACTCTGAAATAACCAAACGGATACAGGGTCGCTTTTGCTGATATTTTTAATAAAATCAAAGATGTCACCGTTATAAAACTTAACCGTTCTATCTCGTGGAAATATTGTTACAGCAGTAGTCCATGCATGTGCATTATGATCAACGATTGTTATAGGGTTTCCATTTTTTATATATTTTGGTTCGTATAATATCTCTCCGGTTAGTGTTTTTACTGTTATTGGAAATCTTAATAATTTTTCTAGTTCAGCAACACCCTTAATAGATGCACCAGCATCTTTAACCGTTTCTGCCCATGTGTTTATTTTTTTACGTCTTAAATCAGTTAAACCATTACCACGTATCGCGTTTGTAAAGTGTTCTGTAACGCGTTCAGCTACGCAGTTTATTCTTGATATTTTCATCGGTTTGAGATCCGCAACATTAGGTTTATCATTCAGCGGAAATATTCCATATACAACTGCAGTTGCTGGATAACTCTGTATATAGTAAGGTTTGTCAACACCAGTTAGTATTCCGGGCTTAGATTTATTACTCAAAAGAACAATATTACCCCCGGACTGCACACGGACGGGATCGCGCTTATCACGAATAATCCAAATATCTTCTTCTCTATTTACAATAAATTTTATTAAAATAAAATATTTTTGATTATCAAGGTGATTAATAATTACTTTTTCCCGTTTGTCATTCATCATATTAGTAACATTTCCAACTCTGAATGTTGACCATGCATGAACTGCACCATCGTCACGAAATTCCTTTTTTGCTTCACGAATACGTTCGATTACCGTTAATGCCAGATCCTGCATCGAAGTACTAAATTTATATTCTGATAGTCTGTCAAGGTCAAATCTAGCAGGGGAAGGTTCAATAACGGATAATTCCTCCATTATTATAATTAGGGCAAGTATATATTTAATTGAACATTAATCTTTTTGTATATGATTGAAACACAAAACAAATGTGCTTGGCTCAAAATTGGATATACTTCTACTTGTAATAAATCATGCGTGAATGAATACTGCAGTTATCATATGCAATGTGTCAGAAATGGAAGTCTAGGACCAAAACCGTGTATTGTGTGTAGTGCTGGAGTGCGAGGAAAAACTCAATTGTGTGCGCAATGCGGTGGTAAAAAATACAGAGAACTAAAACGATATTATGACAAAAAAAATAACACTGACTCTCCTATAAAAACCGAAGAAGATTATTTGGCTAGATTTTCAAAACAAAAATAATGATTTAAACAAATAGTATTATATATAAATGGAACAAAACGAATTTGTGTCACATCCAATCCTTACCAATTATGAAGCATCTCGAGAAGGTGTGATTAGAAATTGCAGATTGAAAAAACCAGTAGGTAGTATTAATAATATTGGTTATTTTAAATTCAATACCAAAGGAAATAAAAATTATTTATCACATAAATTCGTATTTGAATGTCATTTTGGGGTCATTAAAGATGGACTTGTAATTGATCACATTGATGGAAATCCCAAAAATAATCGGCTATCTAATTTAAAGGCTATTACACAAAGTCAGAATGCTGCACGGGGAAATACTGGAAAATGTAAAAAGTTTGCAGGAAGATCTATTAAATCCGTAAATACAGAGACTGGGGAAGAAATTAGTTTTGAATCAATTAATTCTGCTGCCAGATATTTTGGTATTTGCATGCCTTCAGTACAACGTGTCGCAAATAAAATATACAAATCTGCCCTTTCGAAAACATATAATCAGCGGATAGTATTTGAATATGTCTAACTCTCTATTCCTAACAAAAACAAATAGTTCGACTCTGTCAATTTTCCCAAGGATTTTGTTTAGCCATAATTACAGTCACTGACTCTGTCACGGGTTCATCTTCACCGCACTCAGCATTGACAGAATCAGATAACATAATCTTTCTTAATTGCATTACACGATTATCCACGATCTTTTTTCTTTCGTACTCGTGAGACAGTTCGGATTTAATATTTTCGATCGAACGCGCAAGAGGTGCAAATAGCTTTACCTGATTGTCGTTTACCATAGCTAGTGATTCAAGCATGGATTGATAAATTAATTTTATAAATCTGTAGTTTGAAGATAATGTATATTTATTATCAAATTTTCTTTGTTGCAGTAATTCAAAATCGCACATAATTTTCTGAGGGTCGAGATTATCAGATATTTTTATTCCATTATGTTTTAGTTTTTTAATAGCAGAAATAATATCATTAATGTTTTCTTGGTTCATTATATATATTTATTTTTATATTTAATATAAAAATAAACAAAAATATACAGCGCGGGGTGATATTCGGTCTACCATTCCATAGTTGTATCAGATAAACCTAATGAGGTTCCGAATCTTTGTTTAGACATTTACCCCCAAGAGAACCCCTAAATATCCGTAACCGAAACTTTAGAGGCTCAGAGGGGTTGTCTATACGTGTTATTTGTTTACCCCCGAAAGAATTCCTAAATATCCGTAACCGAAACTCTAGGAACTCAGAGGGTTGTTTATATACGTGTAGGTCTTATTTTAGTGACCAATCAGATTCTGTTTATTGCCTTACAAGAATTCCTAGATATCCGTAACCGAAACTCTAGGAACTCAAAGGCTGATTGGTCTTTGTGACCTGGAATCTCATTAAATTTATTTTTAGTTTTGCGATTGTGTCTTTTGGAATGGCCCTTGTTTGGGGTACCCCTTTAGTGAAGTCACAAGGTCACGACCTCATATCACCCCCCGCTGTATATTTTTGATGAGATGATATGATGATGATGATGATGATATGATATGATGAAATGCCGTCTTCACGCCAGCACACCAACCCATAATGATCAACCAATGGGTGATTCACAAAAGTGAATCCACCACGTGTTGACGTAGTGGATTGGTGTACTCTGAAGACGGGGGGGCTGGAGCCCCCAATAGATTATAAATCTTGGCCTAAAATCGCCTTCCGCAGACATATGTCTTTCTCGGGTTTCGAACCATGACCCTCCGGATGAGAGTTTCTACACGCTATCAATTGAGCTATCGGACCTTGTTATAAATACATACTGAAAAAGTTAGTATGTGTTTACCAATAGCCTATTTCCTAAAAACTACAGTGTTCTTAACAAAAACCACAGTTTTCTATGTAAAATGGGATTTTATATTTCTAATTTCCAAAAAATATATATAATTCTGCATTAACACTGAGTCTATGCGTAAGCCGTAACCAAGGATATTGATTTAGTCATAGCGGATGTTCTTAAAATAACTTTACGCGGTAATCGGCCACATATACACAGCCGTTATGGAATAATCAATATGCAGCCACAGCTTCTAGATAATAGATTTCGATTGCGCACTGTACGCGGATTTTATGTAAACAAAGAATACAGTATTATAGACAAGCACTATACATCCGGATATTTTTTTTTGTTATGATAACGCATTATGATTTCACATACAGATTTATATTTAGTTCTTCATTTCTTGTGTCCAGAATGCAATTGCTTTGGTCTGTAAGTTTAAAGTGTATCCTTGATAATAACGGATTATGAACTCGCAGGTACACGGGGTTAATTGGTTCTGATACAATTAACCAACCGGGAGGGGCTAATGGGCTAAAACTGAATAATATATACCCTTGCTGGGCCTGGTTAGACTTAGAAAGATCTACCTGATAGCTACCTTCAATAACATCGCATACCAGATTGACTGCAATAACTGATGTTATGTTTACAATGCCTCGCGATATATGACGTCCGGCACCAAAAGGGTTGTTATTGTGTGTTTTAGTAGAACCGGTGGTGGGGTTAATTTTCTCCACGATTCAATTACTCCCGGATAATATTCTTCAATAAGATCGTCAAGTGATTTCTTTATTTCAGCGTTATTTAAATCTGGTATAATAAATGTTTGTAAATCTTTTTCTGTTATTTTATAATGATCAAGAAATAACTGTTTACGCTCTTGATTAGTGTAAGTGCGTTTACTAAGATCAGTTGCAGCGTTTATAATACCTCGATTGGCGATGTATAGATCAAATAAGATCATATTTAAATGTTTTATTGACTCGATTATTTGCTCCTTTATGTTATCGTTGTAATGTTGTGATAATGAAATAAGTAAATTTCTTAAATCATTAAACTTTTTATCGTATTCAGGCTTAAGAGTATCTAAAAATCCTTTAATAAATTCTTCATCAACAATATATCGATCTCGCGCCCTTGGCGTCCTGATAACATCAAATACTGGTCTATTTATCTTGGGAATTCTTTTACCGTCAAAATCGGTAAAGTAATCACTATCGTCGTTTAGATCAGATCCAAAAAATATATAATTCCATGGATTTTTTCCTCGATATTCCGGATCTTTAATGAATTTTTCTTCACTCGTTTTAAATTCATTTTTAGTTGGTTCTGAAATTCCATTATAAACAGGTGCGACTTCAGGCCATCCTAACACTGATCTGATCGAACTTTGATAAATATCTACGAGGTAATCAGGAGAATTTATTTCAATCACCGCTGATAGTGTTGGTTCGTAAGCAGTAATCGCTATTTTAGATTCTTTCCCTGTGATAGATTTAATTCTGCGTTGTAACTCATCATTAATCTGATCTATTTGATAACTGCCCGTTGAAATTCCAACAACTTGCCAATCAGGTGTTCCATCCGGTTTATTCTTATTCGCAAATACCAGTGAATTATTTGCTGGTTGTCCACCAAACGGTTTTGACCTGATATTAGGCCAGCTATGATAAACTCGAAGCTGCGCTAATGCAATTTCCTTTGCTGGAATTGCGGTCAGAAAATTAACGCTAAATTCAGGATTGGTTGAACTTAATGATATCATAGTAGTTTTTGACGGCGTTGTATTAGCTACGATCTGCTGAAGTAATTCTAACGATGACATTATTTAAAATACTCCGTATTTAATAGAGCGGAAATTCAACCCTCCACTTTATCATCCACTTTGAATGCCTCATGATAAGTTTCCATTATCGTTGCAAATTCCTCATCGGATATTTTGCCATCGCTGAGATACGCCGAAAGATAAGATGATAATCTAGAATAAGATGATGTTGCTGTGTGCAATTTCATTATGTACTCGTTTAATTTATCATTTGTACACGTAGATATTTTCTTAGCGATAATACTGAAAATACCTGCTCATGTTGTTGCCGTTGAAACTATAATTGTTACAACTGCAGGCGCTGTCATCGTTATTGTTGATAGTAATAATCCAGTTCCAGCAATAACAGCAGAAACCGAGTATACCATTATATCAATAACAACCATACGTCGCCGATATTTTTTTACCTTTATCATGTAATCGTCGATGATATTTTTTAGTTTGGTTTGACACTCACATACTTGAGCGTATCTGTGACGTTGAACATCGATAAATGACTCTTGATTCATTATACTTATCTAGATAACTAATTGAGGAGTTTCACATACAAATTCCAAACACCACCAGTATAACGCTCTGGTTAATTTTTTATCAGATGCTTCCAGCAGAAATGTTTCTTCCGCATCTTTATTTATTATAACGGATACAACTCCAGAAAAAGTATCGTTTGAATAACGCCATGGAAATATAGTAAATATACTGAATTTTGCACTACTAAATACGGACAGTCTGTATACGCCAGTGACTTCTGCGGTGTGTTTGAGATTATTATCTTGCAGTGTCCATACTCCTAATCCTGATGCTACTGTGAATACTACGTTGAAGATCTGTTTGTGAGGAATTTTAATAAGATTCGTTTTTTCAATGATATTAGGAATTCCACTAACAATATCGTTGATTTTCATATTAATGTCGGTAAGTTTTATGTCAACGATTGGTGGACTTCCAAAAAAGTCATTAATAGATCTGTTTACATTTCTACGAAAATTTAGAAATGTTTGTACATGATTAATATAATCAGCTCTAAATGTAGCAATTCCATCATTGATTGTCGTTAACGAAGTCGTTATTGGAATTTCCTTACCGTCGACATATTTCTTCGTTGTGGCGTCGAAATCTGTTTCTGGCGTTCTGAGATTATTAATACCATTATTATTCATGTCGAGAAATGCACGCATTATACCACCGCGCACTGACACGTACTTGGATTCTTGATCATCGACGTATTTTTTTGTTGCTGCGTCTGTATCTGCGATTGGATCTCAAGATGTGTAATTTTTCTTCTTGACATAATAATGTCACCGGTAAATACATCACCAGTTTTTTTAACATAATCGTTAACCGATTTACCGGAATCTTGTATTTTACCTTGATCAGTTAAAGTAACGATATTATTAACAACCGCGTTGGGAATTCGTATAAGTACATCTAGTAATTGTATGTTACTCGTTTTTAATCGTCCTTGTTTGTCCTGAAAAACGACGACTTCATTTTGATCCACACTTGTGATATTTAATAAATCATCGATTTCATTTCTGAGCTGATCAAGAGTTGCATATTTAGATAAATCGACCTTCTTATCTTTGCGAGTAGATCTTCCATAAATATCTACCATTATATTTCCTGATATTTGTTTAAGTGTTATGACGTAGTGTAGTGAACGCGTGCACGACTTTATGAGGTGGCGCTGTTGATTTTGATACAGCATCAAGCACAGCGAGGGTTTCACGACCGCATATTGGAGGGTCAGTTATTTTTTGTGTTGGTAGCGTTGAATACCAGATTGGAATATCGCCGGTAACGTACTCTAAAAATTCTTTTGGTGGTGCTAATCCATACGAATCGAAATAAATAATTCCACGTGGATCAATTGCATATCCGACCCAGTGCGTGCCTGGGCAAGAGTTTTTATCGAGATTAATGATACCAGTTTCTAAATCGCTAGCGATTTTAGGTAGTTGATCGCGCATAAAAACACCTCTGAAATTTTTTATATTTAGTTGCTTAGCAGCATTAAGTAAATCAAAATTGGACATGGGTGATATTAGTAAACTGTCCCGGGAAGTCTTAGACCCTTTCCGTACCACGAATACGGGGTTCCTGGCAATCTTAGACCCTTTCCGTGCCACGAATACGGGGTCCCTGGTAGTCTTAAACCGCTTCCCTTTTTTTTTTTGATTCCTTGTCCGGTTGCTTTCTTTAACGCCATTCCAGCAGCTGTTCCAACAGCACCTAGCGCAGCTGCTTTTGCAACAGCTGGGGCTGCAGCTGCTATTAAAGCTGGTATAGCTGCGAGAAGTGGAAATATACCACCCGTCTTAGCGATGTCTTTGATAGCTCCCGCAGAAAGATTAAGTTTTACACCTTTATTTGATTTTTTGGCTTCATTGAAGTTTCTGAATTGACGCTCGGTCAACGATAATTTATTTGAACCGCTCATCTGTTCTCGCTTTAGCGATATTTTTATTCCACAGTTATTTTTTGATGCTGATTGTAGCTTTTAATCTGACCAGGAGTCAGACTCACACTAACGTGATGATATGACATTATTAATATTATGAACGATCTAATTACATGTTTTCTACTGGAGCATCAATAACTCTCATTCGTCCACCAACACCTTCGAGTAACATCGATTTATCGCTGAGTATAACGGCGATTGCTCTATAATTTGCAATAACTCCTCGATTCACACGAGCTCGAAAATGTATATCAACTACTGATTGTCTGGTTAAATCTAAATGTTCTAGTGAAAAGTAATAAATCGGATACAGCGTTGTAAAATCTAACTGAGATATTTGTAAACCAGTATCAATATTTTGATCACGTCCCATGAACGACATTAATCGATGATATGCACGTGCTACATGATTTTGATCGAAATTTAACAAAATATTCTCGGATGGTTCTTGATGTCCATTTATCCTTAATGAAACCTCAGAAACACCAAGTTTGTCAAATATCATTATACTTTGTGTCTGATTATTTACTAGTGCAACATTTTGAAACGCAATAAATATATGTCGCGGTGCAGAAACACCTTGCTGAGAAGCTATTTGCCACGTAAATAAACCATTAATTGCACTTTGGATAGTATCTGTGGTCATCGTTAACCATGATAACGTTGATTTACCGCCTTGACTCGTAAAAGATAGCAACCGATCTTCTTCAGATATTGTTGGAGTCATCACTGGCATCCACAGCGAAAGTTTGGTCAGTATAACTTTACCATGAAGTGCCCTAGTTGCAGCATCATCAGCTCCTTCAGCATGCCACATTGCATCATTATCATCGCCTTTTCGCACAAGTACAACCGTATGTTTGGCTCCAAAAATGACTTTTCTGACATTTCTGCAAAATCCAAATATGTGTGACAGTGGAATCGCACATGAAAATGTTTTTCTATTACCTTTCAACATTGATCGACGCGCTGCAAATCCTAAGTTAAAATCTTCATTCATTGATATTACTGCGGGAATTTCTGCGGTTCCTGCAGCATTTCTTACATTACCTGTAGTTACATTTCTATTATCAGGGTGGTCAGAAGTATTTTTTGAGAACATCATTGATGGACCAGCTGATCTTGAATAATCGTCGCTATATCTTGCAAAGCCAAGTATTGTTGTTGCAACGTCAACGTCTTTCTGAATTGATTCAATATTTTTTCCGTCGATCATGTACGTAGCGCTATCAAATAACGCCATAATACCATTATTAACAAAACCAGTTCTATTCTCAGCGGCGTATTCAGTATTATCTGTTTTTATAATTTCACCTTCGACTTCAATAAATGCTTCAGCGGGTAAGAAATATCTGCTTGTATCTTGAACCTGTAATTCGATTCGTCCACGCTGATCTGGCATTCGTGCGTCGTAAGAATAATACTGATAATCGCGCACAGACTCATCTTTGAGAACTGGTGCGTCCATGTCAAACGCGGGGTCAGATATACGCTTAAACATCTTTATTATTATCGTCTTCGTCTAACACGAAGACCACTTCCTGCTATCAGACTAGCGGTTATATTTTTTTCTTTGTCTGACATCGGGACATCAGCTAACTCTGCTAGTTTTTGATTAGCGGCTTGATTTATTATTTTACTTACACTTGCGGGCATCACTTCAGTGCTAGCCAATTTCACAGGTTGAGGTCGGGTCGCTTGTGGTCTGCGTATTAATCGTGATAGTCTATCTTTGATTGCTGAGAATGCTTTGCTAGCAATATTACCAACAGCGCTTATACCTTTTTCACGAACAACATCAATAGCTTTCATTCCTAGTTGCTTTGCAATCGGTATTACTTTTGGGGCTATTCTTCTAAACAGACCCTGAACAACATCACCTAGTCCATCTCCGTAGGTCGTTTTGTATACCGGTAATCGAGAGTTTATTACCCTGACCATGGTAGGTCCACGATTAGTTGTGTATGATCATCTTATTATTAAGTGACTTTATCACTAATTATATACTTAGTCACTATGATAATCATCGGCGATTTCGTTAATGAGAGACCGATATACATTAATATCCATGATACCGCCTGTAAATAATCGTTTGCAAATATCAGCTGCTTCATTAATGATTTCTGATGAATTATTACCAGCTCGTTTTCCTCCAATGAGGATTTCTAGTCGATCAACATCAGCAAGAACGTTATTGGGACAGGTAATAAGACCACTTCCTAGACCACTTCCAGTTGCGCCAGGAGAGGTGTCTGACGGCCAATATTCTCCTTCTTCCTCAATTTTTGTTTGGATTGGTTGTTGCTGTGTTTGTGGTTTTGGAGATAGAATTGGTATTCGTGATTTTGGTGATCCTGGATAATCACGAAGTGATTTTGGTGATCCTGGATAATCACGAAGTGATTGCTCAAGTGGTTTTGGTGGTGCTTTTTGTTTTGGTGGTGATTGCAATCGTTTCATTGTTTCTTGTCGTTCTTGTTATCGTTGTTGTAGCTCTTGTTGTATTCTTTGTGATCGTTGTGGTAGTGGTGGTTTTTGTTTCTTTTGTTGTTTATCCTCTCTTCTTGATTGAATTAATTTATCAATATCCTTATCATAATCATTATATAATGGATCATCATCTCTAGCTTGTTCAACATCCATATTTATGCGATATAAATATTTTTGCCATTGTTCACTGGATTTAATATCTTTAGCGTATTCAGGTTTCATTAATTTACCTCTTCGACTAAAACTATCCACAGCAAATTTAGCTAATTGTTGTAGGTTAAGGTTATTAATTGTTTTAATAGTTTCTTCATCAAATTTATTTATCAATTCAGCAGTACTTATTGCATGACTCTTTTGTTCAGGGGCTAGTGCTTCATCACCTTCTGCTTCAGCTTCAGCACCTTCAGGTTGATCTTCATCCTCAGGTATTTCCGGGACTGGCATCGCAGCAGCTATTTCGGCTGGAAGTTCACGTAAAATTTCTTTTGTTTTCTTAGTTCTTCTTGCTATTTTTTTTTTTTTTTCTGCTATTTTTCCAGTTGCTTCAGCGGTTTTCTCTAACACAGGTTGAATACCTTTAGTGGTCTCAGTGATAGGTTTAAATAATTTTTTTGTATCCTCCTCAAATTCAACTTGAGATTCTGACGCGATTGTAGTTGTTGCTTAACAGAATCACGAACAGGTAGATATTTTTTAATTGCCTTTAGTCGCTCTCGAGCTAATTTAGCTGAGTGTGGTTCTTCAATACTCATTATTGATAATATCTATAATGGCTGTTTAATTTATAGCAGCAGAGAGGGTGAACGACATACGCGTAGTGACCAGTACGTGAAAAAATCTGAAAAAATCTGGTCAATTAGAGAAGTTTTTACTGTTAAAGCAAAAACTTCTTTTTTCAGCCTTCGTAGGAACCCTTAAATTTCAAAAATAAGGTCTCTACAAAGTTGTAGGGTTCTCCCTCTCTGCTGCTATACGCGTTTTGGACAAGTAGCCGTTCCTGATACCAAGCGCTAAATATGAAAATGAGGCTATCACTGTTGGCTGATTGTTCTTTATATTGACTTGGAAGTGGAGATCAGCATTGAAAAGTCTGAATATCATGACATTATGTACATGAACTTACATTATGGATAAACAATTACGAGCATTCATAATATACTACTACTACTACTACTACTACTACTACTACTAATAATAATAATAATAATAATAATAATAATAATAATAATAATAATAATAATAATAACCCTATTCCCCGCCATGTATTTAATAAAAAACAATAAATGTGCACACAGCCAGGCGAATGAAAAATTTCTTTTAGAAATTGGTTTTACACTAAAAATAATAAATTATTCTGTAGTTTGTTATTTTAATTCAAATAAAACTTTTCTATAGTTTTGCTATTTTAATTTAAATCACATTTATCTATCGTTTATGTATTTTATTTTAAATAATGTTATTGTATAGTTTATGTTTTTCTATTTAAAATAACATTATTGTATAGTTTTGGTATTTTATTTTAAATAATATTATTGTATAGTTTATGTATTTCCATTTAAAATAACATTATTCTATAGTTTTGGTATTTTATTTTAAATAATATTATTGTATAGTTTATGTATTTCAATTTAAAATAACATTATTCTGTAGTTTTGGTATTTAATTTTTCATGGATGCAATCACTTTACAGGTACACAAAATGGTAGTTTCTTGAAACTTTAATCTCAATGACATACCTGCCAGTGAAAAATGCAAATGCAATTTCTTGGGGGGGGGGTATGTCAATTTGTTTCTTTCATCGCAGTTTTCATTTCCTCTACTAAATAGTCATAAATAGTCACAAATCTGATGGAAATTTGTTTCTGATATTTTTTAATCTATAGAGAGAGCCATAACAGATTATGAAATGTAGGATGTCAACATCATAAGTAGTGAGTGGGGGCGATATAGCGTCTACGGGCCCTTAGTTTTAAATTTGGTCGTTTGCACTATGGTGAAGAAACGGTCATGTAAATAGGGTAATGCTATAGCTGTTCTAGGCGAGGCGGCGGCATAACTGGGCGGCATGAAGTCTGCTGGTCGTAAAGGTTTTGGTGCGAGTCTCTTTCGTGGATCATACTTAAGCGGAATGACACCTTTATTCATGATATTCGTGCACCATTCTTTTGTTTATTCTCCACCAACTTTTACGAAAATTTTCTTTTCGTAAACTCTTAGCAATGCTCTATTCCATGGTCAGAAGGAAAGAGAGAGAGAGAGAGAGAGAGAGAAAGAGAGGAATTCAGTCTCTCTTAAAGGAGGTGTCACTCATTACGGTGTAGATACGGCTACATTCTTTTGGGACTTGGCAATGCGGAGGTACGGGATGCTGTAAATAATACAAGCCGCTTTGAGTTCTGACGAAACGGACTAATTTTGCCAAGCAAATCTTCTCGCTTCTTATACACAGTCTCTTAAGATGCGGCCAAATATGGTCATACATTTCAGTGCTTGGGTTTCGCCAGAATCTCAAAGTGAGGCTTCCTCGTTTCTTACTGATTACCGTCTGGGTCTATACGTCATCAGACAGATTTTTCCATGAACACGTAAAAAGTTAGGGGTATACTCAGCAAAAAGAAATTTGCTTATCCAGCACTGTTGCTGCAGAGTTGTAAATTTGCCAACTTAAGTATTATACAATGTGCAGGATTTCATATAGAAAAACAAACTCTTTATTGAAATAGTACACAATTATATTACAAGAATAAAAAATTGTTGTAATACATTTTACTGAAAAATTCCATCCTAACACATACACAAGGGGGGGGGCGCATTTAACCATGATGTATGGTGTCAGCACGCCTAAATTTATAATTTAGAGAAGTATGTTCAGCATTAAGTTGAGATTTTTTTGCAGACGAAACTTGGACAGCCAAGGTGTTTCTGTTCCTATGATATAAGCAAGAACTATATTTTCCAATCAGCATCAAGTGATTTGATCCACGTTAACGAATGTGCGTGTGTTCTTTAACATTTCTCCGCCTTGCACTACCTGAGCTTCCAGTTAAGGCTTCTACAAACCTAGATCTATCAATTAAGGAAATTAAAATTTTGATCTTATTTGATCAATAATAATTACCGCGTACACACTAAACTAACAAGTTGTTTCTCGCTTACGTTACTGGATTACGTACATACACATTATTCGTCAAAGTCCTATATGTAATAATTCTTCCTTTGTTGCCATTGAATCCCAGTTTTCAGCGACATTAAACTGTGGGATTCTTTTTTTTACTCTTTGAAAGAAATGAATACGTGAATAATAAACAGTTGCATCCTTTGGTGTGTTTTGTGACGAAAACGAGCACAGATATACTTGAATAAACCCAAATTTAGCAATGATGCATGAAAATATCAAGGAAAGGTGTCACTGATAGATTTCATCAGGGTTTTTCAGTACTGACCCGGCTTAAAATCAACTAATAATAGGGCTGTCTCCAAACATCTGATCCTGTCAGTTTCATACGCCTCCACAAATCAAGAAAACAGTGTATATATTGCTTTATTTCTCATATGCTGGTCATTGTAATGTGGCGAATTTTGAAGACTTATTCAAACTTAAGGTTGAATAAATTGTGCATTGAAGTTATCATAGTCAAGCCAGAAAGGTCTTGAGAAAGTTCACTGATATTTCTCTTATTTCATCTCTGAAACATAGAAGGGCCTACGTTTAAGCTTCAGTGGAATTGACCGAGTCATCGTAACGGTATAGTGACAGAGAGTACATTAGAATTACCGACCGTATCGGTTGGAGGAGACTTTATGTCAAATAATTGATCTTCAGAGGAAAGCTAATTGCAGCATATTTTAGGCTGTTAAAATCTGATGAAAGACATGATTATTTTGGGGGAAGGTTTAGGAACAGTTGTTTCCGATTGGTCAGGAAACCTTAAGGCGTACACTTTAGGAGACTGAGAATTTATAGTAGCAACTTTAGACAAATTTCTTTAGTCAAGAATCTTGCTTGGGAGAAGTCAGATTGACTCCGTGGGAACAATAGAATTGTGTTTCCCTCGTTAACGAATAGGGGCCAGATAGCTGTCTTGAAAAGGGAAGAATAGGCTATAGTGCTAGGACGCACAGTTTGTGTGGAAAAGAAACAGCATTAAGGGAACAGTTTTATACCCTCCCGAGAAAAAGGAAACCCGATGGGACAGTCAAAGGGGGAAGTCCGCATCTAAGAGAGGTCGGAATAATCAGGGTCAGAAAGGGGACCAAAGCGTACACATTAGACGTGGAAAAACAAGACAAGAGGAGACAGACGCCAGGTGATGCTGACAAGCGTGGAAATTGTACTCACTAATTCACCACTCGTAACATGATGTAAATTGAACACTGCGACTAACATCCATCAATGTAAATCCGTTGGATTGAAAAGTGAAATTTTGGTTATGTATTAATTAATTAAATTTATTTTTATCTATTGGCAAAGGGGGCTCGTAGTTGTTTATTTCTTTCAATAGCCTTGCTCAGTTCTCTGTTAACGTTCCATCTATCCGTCCACACTGGGCAATAACACCGTGGGAGGTCATTCCCTAGTTAACGACCGCCAAATCAATTAAAGGAGCTTTATTGTTTTAAACCCCCGTTACAGTCACATATTGGTAAATGTACATAAAATAAAGGGAAAAGTGCATAAGGCATGAAATTGTCCTTGGGTATATTTTAAAAGTGCATGATCAGTAAACGGTAATAATAATATAAGGCTAAATTTTATGTTAGAAGTAACATTGATAGAGACTATAGTCATTAGGATATACATTTTGGGAAGTGAACATTAACATGGAAGTTTATTAAAGCATTTTTATCGCAAATATGATAAACATTGAAACGAGCCTTATGCAAACAGTATTCGTGCAACAAGATGAAGCAATTGGAATAATAGTCAAATTATTAGTTTTGTAGTTTATATTTCTGTCCATATCACATCCTTTTTATCAGTCATAAATGTAGTCTTTTATTTCCCAATATATTAAACCTAATACCAAACTAATAACTTTGTATTTTTTATGAATGTCTAGTTTAACTGAATCAGGTAGTTAAATGATTTCATTCTTCAACAGTTTTCCACCTACATGTTACTTCTGCCGTGTCTACATTTTTAAAATAAAAATTAAGATAGAACTTTCATAGTCATATACGATTTGTGTAAAGTTTCTTAAATCTAATAATTCGATTCATGACAAGAAAAAATTGTGAAGACAAAAAATATTTTGCAAAACTACAGAGACATGATGCTGGGTTAATATAGACAGGCATGATCTGTGCTTTTCCTATTCATAAAACACTCTAGGCAACTGTTTATTATTCACGTATTCAGTTCTTTCGAAATCTATTACTAAGCATCCCCATCCACAACCGCAAGTGTTAATACGTTTGTAATCGAGTGTGGGATGTTTCAAATGCACATAATTAAGACGATTCATTTTTTATTTATACTTGCATAAAACATATAGAAAAAATCAACGTGATATTTCAATTTAGCTTGTTAAAATGAAAGGGAACTATGTGAAAAGAGTTGAGATTGCTGCGGCATTTGGATAAATTTGATAGCTATTTAGAATCACATTTCATACTTATGGAATGTCCCCAATTTCATTTTATAATGACTGACACTTTGTACATATTTGTGATTCCCCCGTTCTGATGGTAAACAATTCTGATACATTGCTTCTTGGAACCACAGATACATTGCAAAAGATGTGCATCACGTCCCTGTTTTGAAGGTTTTACGAAAATGTGTCTGTATGCAATTAACTTGATTTGAGTGTGACTTGGATTTCATTAAATAAGAAATTTACTGTTTATGTTAACTTGGACAACTCTTTAAATTTACGTATCATAAATAGGAAGACCAATATCAAGTATTTGGTTGTTTTTTTTTATCTTCAGTTGTTATTTAGTCTGCACTAGATGATAAAATATCTTTGGTATATAGGTATACCGTTAAAACAGCTATAAAATGATGGCATAGAAAACGGGTTTATTTCATAAGTTTATGTGTCTTCTATGTCCGAGTTTCTAAAACTGTTATGTATTCTTTTAGTTTTAAAATGCAAATCCTTTGAAATTACAAAAACTACAGGTACATTATTCTATGAGACCAACAAATTAGAAACAGGTAGGGACATCAGTATTTTTATGGACTGTTCATTTAAAAATGTTCATTTGTGGCTGGAAAATACGTGAAGTAAGAAGGCCTTTTTAGCAGCTTTATATGCATACAAACAATCATTATTAAGTCACTGACACCTGCATTAATCGTGTGTAGTAAGGTCACTATGTGAACTGATAAAGGGAGGTATACAGTATTAACTACCAGCCAGTAGGAATCCATCAGGATCGCAGAGTCGTGTTGACAGCAAAGGGCCCTTCAGCTTGGTGTCATGTTACCATGGATAGAAACTATTCAAATTCTTGGGGCCTGGCATAATATAGAACTTTGACGAATAATGCACATACATGTACGCACGGCCCGTGTGTGTGTGTGTGTGTGTGTGTGTGTGTGTGTGTGATTTAGATTTTTAACGTAGCTTTAACAATTTTTCAGTCATATCGCTACGATGTCTGCAGTGTGACAGTTTATAGTGATGTCTAGCACTGGGGCATCATGCCGCAGACATGTGGCATGATGTCCCACACAGTCACATTATCCTGACACAAGGCCGACCAGTCCTAACACTAATCTCTTAATGCTGAGCGCCAAGCGAGGCAGCTGTTAGTACCATTTTTAAAGTCTCTGGTATGACCCAGCCGGGGTTCGAACCCGCGACCTCCCGCATCCGAGGCGGACGCTCTAACCACTAGGCCACCGGAGCGGTCGCACGGCCCGTAATGTAAGATATATATAAAAAGTGTCGAGAAACAACTTGTTAGTTTAGTGTCTATGCTAGGTCAGGTCATCAAATATGGTAATTATTATTGATCAATTGTTGGTTTAAATCATCTGATTTTATGCTATGTAAATTCAATTAATAAAACATCATTTGGAATCAGAATTCATCATTCCGTTTTGTTGTTTAAATCATTTTATGTAATACCAGATCATTTGGAATTTAAATTCATGATTTCATTTGTAGAGTTAAATCATTTTTCATTTTAGACTACATCATTTTATTTTAATGACACGTCATTTGGAAGCAGATATCATCATTTTATTTTGTTCTTTAAATCAGTTAATTTCATACTAAGTCATTTCATTTAATATCACGTCATTTGGAATCTGAGTTCATTATTTCATTTTTGGGGTTCAATCATTTCATTTCATGCTACATCATTTAATATCACACAACATCATTTGGAATCTGAATTCATCATTCCATTTGTTGGATTAAATCATTTCATTTCACACTACATCATTTCATTTAATACCAAGTCATTTGGAATCTAAATTCATCGTTTGATTTTGTTCGTTAAATCATTTCATGTGACACCACATCATTTGGAATCTGGATTTATCATTTCATTTCATGGGTTAAATCATTTGATTTCACACTACAACATTTGAATAATGTAATTTTGGCGGTGACGGCTGCCCATAGCACACTCGTTGTTCGGCCTGGTAACCATAAAGAACTATGATCGACATTGTCTCAGCTATTCAAGAGAAAATTCAAATCTCTTTTCCATCTGATTGTTAAAATTAGTTGCATTAAATAAAATATTTTGACATAACATAAACAACATTGGATGAAAGTCAGCTCGTATCAGTTTTAAAGAGCCACGAAAATGAGTTGTAAACTTCTGGTTGCAAGAAAAGTCAGTCTGTTATTTGGAAAGTCACACCATATACAATTAAAATATACCTCTTTCTTCTTTTTCTTCCTCCATTTCTTGTCATTTTCTCTCCGTTTTGCTGCTTAACAACTGTTTCAGTATTGTGATATTTATCTTTTGTATTGTACATGCTTCGTGCATCCTAACTGTGAAAAGATGTGAAAACTTGTGATCGAGTCTCGTAGCTCTTTTCGATATAAATTGCAATAAATTTGTTGAAATAAAAAATTCCTCTTACACAAAAGAAGGGCGGGCGATAAATGACGGATTCGTGGAAGGGGGTGGGGGGGAACGGCCATAAGTTTACTGTTATGTTAATTTTACGATGACAACTCAATATGCATTGCTACGAATTTGAAAAGGGATATGTATCATTTACTTGTACTTCCGTCAATCTATCCACCTGCTTGATTATATTTCAGACCTTTTGTTGATATTAAACAGAGAAACAATTTGTTCACGCTGAAAAAGTTACTACGGAACATTTAACAGCGTCTTATAAACCGTGCTTATTTTCAAGACTGTAAGCGGTTAGATTTCCATCGCTATATCAAACTGCGCTTCATTCAATGTTGAATAGTGAACCGCTTGTCATCTGGCAAAGTGAATAAATAAGTAAAATGAATAAAATCAATCAAAAGTTCGCTCTAAAATGTTACTAGTTTAATAATCAACAAAGTTTAAGTAACCTTTTTAATATTTAACAATAAACCATGGTGTATTGAACATTGCTTCCTGCACTAGACATTGTTTGTGAACCACTGTGCATTGGACATTGTTTCGCAAATCGTGTTCATTTCTTTTCGAAGTTAAATAATCAAAAGCCGTTTATTTACTTTGTTTTATGAAAGGAATTTACACTTTTCACTTTGACCTATCAACCACAGCACAATAGGCATTGATTTTAAAATGAACCTAGTATCATGCAAAGTTATGTAAGGGATCAAGGATCACGTGACAATATTGAATTGTCAACAGCAGTTGATATGACCATTCTTAATTTCGAATGTACAATTTCTCAACGTCGAATAATGAACAGCGCTTCATTTTATAAAGTTGAATAACCTGTTGACGACAATTTACAATTTTGATTCAGGAGTTCTCCTGTATCTAAGTTTCCTGCATATTATGGTAAAATGCTCCACGTTTGAAAATTAACCAGGGGTCATCTGATAACATTAAAGATATACCCGTGGAAAAAATATAAAGCATTAAAATTAACTGCAATTCTTTCAAAAATGTTTCATGAACTACGGTTAAAATCCAGGCTAAATAATTAATAGCAGATCATTTGACAGCTTCGACTAATCTGTCTCTTCTTATATGGCCAGTTTCATTAACTGAGGCACAAACTTTCAACTTTTGTTAATAAAACCGCCAGTTATTTAGAAACGCTAAATAACGATCCGGTAGCACGGAGCAAGAAAAAACTTTGCAAGTGTTAACTTAGAGACTCATAAATATGTGACATAATGTCATACTGACGCGTTTAAGAACCCTTCAGATGACAATGTCTGTTGTCTTGTAGTTTTTGAAAACAGGTGAAACATCACGCACGTGTTCGACATTTTTTCGTTCGCTTGGTCATGAGATGCTGTTCCCCCCCCCCCCCGCCACACCCAACCCCGACGTGTTACAATATTCAACGTTGATTTAAGAAACGGGAATTCTTCAACAACATTATTACATAAACTCTTTCATCTATTTTTAATATTTTCCATTTCACATAACCCGGCTTACATTCTCCAGACCTACCAAGTCCCATAGATTGCATCATCGCAATGACGCACAGTTTGTTGATAGCGTTGAAGGAAACAATATAAATTTCATTCTTTTGAAACGTATGCCATTACATAATCGCATTACTGAGCTAACCTTGGGACAATTACTTTCAAAGGAAATCGATAAGTTACAACTACTTTGAAACGTTTTATACAATTCAAGTCCTTGCTTTGGGGCAAAGTAATGTACAAAGTAATTCAGCTAAATAGTTTTAGGAATGTATTTTGTGCCCAAATACACATTAAGACAGCTGACCTAAGCTGGTCTTGTTCGAACTCAAATCCATAATCACTGTGCCAATGAGGCTACCACAAAAGAATACAAGCCATTCTGTCCGCGTTCATTGATAAAACGTATGTAAGTCAATTTGGCTGAAATTCAACATGGAAATAAATCGCGTAAGGCACAATCACCCTATAGACCAAGTAACCCTTAATGACCTGGTGATATAACAAAGCTTACTATACATACGTACGTACGTACGTACATAATGTTTGGTAGTGGTGAATGATCTTTGATATAAGCTTTCCCCCACCTGCTATGGTGCTTTGGCTGTTGTTGTCATGGAGATGATCGACCACGGTGATATTGCCCGGAATCAATTATTAATAACATAAAATATGATATTAATGGATGGAATAACAGAGATCTGAGCAAAGATATATAATAGAACAACACGAACCCCGTATGTAAAATATAGCAATTTAATCAATTACATACACAAAATGAAATTAAAAATGACATCTGGATTATACACTTCCTCTAAGAAATAGATTTATGCGAAAGGTAACTAACCGTTCTGTTATAACGATAAAACATGTTATTATTTAATCGAGTGACTGATCGAATTTAAATTGCATACATGTCCGCATAACCTTTTTGCTTCCGGTCCTTTCCAAATGATTGTCGGTTACAGGTCAGCGTTGCTGTATTTCTTTTCCTTCACTCTCGCTCTCCAGCCTCTTCGGTCATCAGCCATAACTTGGCTGTCTGCTATCTTTTCCCACTACGCGGTGCAGGTAGGGGGCTTATTTTTCCTTCAAATAAATACACTATACAACCTAAATATTTGTCAGGCCTTTCTTCTCCTGTAATCAAACAATAGTCCCATTCTTTTTATGTCAGGTATGGTCTTATCATAACAGAACTAAGCTATGGTCAGTTCGCAACCTGATCTGATACACACTCCTTTTAACGTGAATTTGTATCCTTTCTAGCTGCTACTAGCATTCCTAACTGGAACTATGACATAACTAGGCCTATTTGATAACTATTCCGCCACAAAGTGGGCTATAACTTACCAGCCGAACAATGTCGGTCGGCACACTCCGATTTTCTCATTGGAAAGAATTCGTAAATTAATCACACAAATGGATAAATCGACTTTCACGTCTTGTTTTAACTATATTAAAAACTAACTAGCAATTCATTGGCACAGACATGGTAAAAAAAAAATCTTAGCACACATCATTTAAGACAGATAAATTAATTATCTCAGTTAGTATCAGAGTAATGTATGAAATTCCTACAATACATGATTTCTATTACATAAAAAACCACTAAATCCGAACATATTCATATCAATGAAATATTGTATGACATCCTAAAATGCATGAGTCATATAGCATTAAAGACAAATGAAAGCAAACAATTCACTTCTGAACTCAAGAAAAATTGAAGCATGAATTAAACACGAATACATTCAAAAAATAATTACAAACGTACATAAGTGCATATTGTTTGTTATTGGGACTATACCTTTGTCCCTTTTTCCGAGACTCGCTCCCATTTCTATAAAGCGAAATCTCTCCTGGTTCTGGGTCTTTCAAATTCTTCTTTGGACGATTTATTTAACGAGTGAAATTACTTATTAATTTTCCTCAGAGTCCCTCTGACTTCCCTTTTGACAGAAAACTTGGAGTGACTAATTTCGAGAAGGAGATTACTTAAACACACACACACTCGTTTGCCTTAGCCGATCAGGATTAACTTTCTCTAACCGCCAAAACTGTAATGCACCCATCGATGTCATAATAATTCTCTCTAGTCCGCCTTTATTAATAACTATACTGGAAAATATAATTTTATGACACCTATTCGAATGGTCCAAGATTTTGCCAAATTTAATCTCTGACGTATCTCAACCCTGTCATTTCATAAACTTAACCCTACATTGACATATCTGTCGGATCGTTATCCCAGAGGGTCCAAATCAATAGCTATTAATGTCCCAAACAGTGCATATCCCATCCTTCGGGGGCAGAAATTTATTGCAAACATAGCTCATACGTCAATCTTAATATTTACTTACCACGCTGACCACGACAAAATGTACTGCGACAATATATACAAAATTTTGCACCATTACACATGCATGCATACATACATACATACACACACACACACACACACATACATACATACATACATATATACCAATCATACATACATACATGCATGCATGCATGCATGCATACATACATACATACATACATACATACATACATACATACATATACGCTAAATGCTCACTGACAATCGCTTGCTTGCCATAGGGTAAATTTGCTCTGCATCAATATTTTGGATGTGTCAGGAATATGTTGTTCGTTGCTTTTTAACTTAAGCTCTAGTAGTCTAATGGGACTCAATCAAGTCACAGGCAGACTTATGCGTATGTGACCCGATATCGTGCTAGCAACCAACTGTGCTAAATTTTATTTGGATATAAATATAGGTATTTAGTTCTGCTTCAACAATGTTACCCAATGGAGATCACAGATAACAAGTATCAATTACCATAATTTTATACAATCTTGTATCTGATGTCGTAACAATTCCAGATTTTTGGCTGCAATATTGCATATTCTCTATTACATAATGAAATACAAATGTTATTATATTTGTTATGCATAGGATTCAAAGTTTCCTTGCAATTTGTGGAAAGAAACACCTGCTATTAGGCACAACCAGTATATTAATAACTGTACTATGGCTTTCTTATTGGTGGGGCCCATCAATTACACACGACTAAAGTGCAGATAGGGTTCAGTTTGGAGTGGGGGTGAGGGAATTCCGTCAAATATCAGGTAAATACGCGTTCTTTGGAGTCTTTATCAATAATGCCCGTGTCTTCTAGGCATGACTATATATATATATATATATATATATATATATATATATATATATATATATATATATATATATATATATATGTTGTAGTAGGAAGTTTATATGCCCCGACTGAGATAACAAAAGAAGACATAATGTTTTGGTGCAGTCCGGACGTACGTCCGTATGTCCATCTCGAATCGATTTTAGCGAGATAACACATGAACAACGTAAATTAGCATCATGACATTCATTGAACCACTTTATCCTGGTCATGAGTAACTGACTTGAATTCATTTTTCAGGACATTACAGCAATTTCATTTTTTTGTAATACACTTTTGAACTTCTTTGACAGTATCTCTTTCACAAAACTTTGTTAGCATGATTAAGTGAAAAACCATCTGAAATGGACAAATAAAATTTCTTTGGCGTAATTGAAGTCATAAGAAAATAACTTGATCCAATTTGCATGCAAATTTTTACGTATTTCGCACATTATTTGTTTCTCTGAGGGTTTTTTGTTTGGATTTTTTATTTTAGAGTTTGCTTTTTGGACTATTTTGACAAAAACGTTGTGAGCACGAGTAGCGAGTAAGCAAAAAAAAAACAAACAAAAAACAACCAATAAAAAACCAAACAAAACAAAACAACAACATTCGGAGTATACAGCTACCGTAGCAGGGCAGGTGCAAGGGTATTTTGCGCCCTAGGCGAACCTTCCACCTTGCGCCCCCCCCCCCCCACCTTCACCGCGGGGCATTGCTTATTATGAACTCTGAAAAATGAATACTGCATAATGTGGCATTAGTATTAATACACATTGATAATTTAATTTCATTATGTCGTCTGCATATTTAATTATTTAATGTCGGAGACGACAAAGGAAATGTAATGAACAAATCGAAGTACAATTTTAGATATTCGCAATTTCATTCGTATACAGGTGTCTAACAATTAACCAAACTCCACTTCAAGACAACATTTTAAATGATTATAACCAAACTCCACCTCAAGACAACATTTTAAATGATTATATCAAATGTACATTTAATATAATAATGCCATTTTCTTAATAATAAAATTGTTTACTCTAGGCTGATTCCAGATACATGAATAGAGGAAATAACTAGACCAATATATTCAGTGTACAAAAGGAACGATCCGAGTCAACCTGATAATTGAAGACCAATTACAATTTTAAGCTGCTTTTGGCAAACTCTTTTGCATCAGTTTGCGAGATGAGATTTCATAATATCATTCAATACTTAGGGTAAAATAAGGCTAAATTCACGTCAGGTTACTGGATCATATGCTTGTCCTTCATACTTTGTCTAAATTATTCAAAAGTAATAAAAAGAAACTTCCTTGTGCCTTCATAGATTTTAGTAAAGTATTAGACTCTTTGCTGAGAGTTATTAAATGTGAACACTGTTAGGATTATATATGCCACGTATCAGAATATATATAATCTTTCCGGGATAATTTGAATTATTTCATTAATACTCAAAACCGTGGGAATTGAAAACAGACTTTACGGAAACAAAACTTTTGATATTTGGAATACGCAATGACGTTAAATATGAATTGATTATTGGTTGGGGGGAATAGGAAATATTATACAATTTCTAGGATACTTTATCTAATTATAGAATTGTGTTAAACTATGCTTTACGAATGATCCTTTGTTTTTTACTTTGTACACTCCATGACGGCTATTCTTTTATGCCAATCATATCTATTTTAAATTGATAATTTATTAATTTTAGTTTATACATAGCATGATAACTTTAGTTTATACACAGAATGATGATATTTTTAGTTCAGTGGTTGCTAAACTTTTTCAGGCCACCGCCCCCTTGGTTATCCTCGGCGCCTGCCTACCTTACCCCGTACAAAGCATTATTCAGCACTAGCGCACCCCTCGGTAATATCACCGCCCCCAAGGGTATCGCCCACTTTGGGAACCACTATTTTAGTTTATACACAGCATGATAATTTTGTGTATACACAGCATGATAATTTTAGTTTATACACAGAATGATAATTTAAGTGTATACACAGCATGATAATTTTAGTTTATACACAGCATGATAATTTTAGTTTATACACAGAATGATAATTTAAGTGTATACACAGCATGATAATTTTAGTTTATACACAGCATGATAATTTAAGTGTATACGCAGAATGATAATTTTAGTGTATACACAGCATAACTTTAACATAAGATTTAGTTTACATACAGCATGATGATAATTTTAGTTTACACACAGCATGATAATTCTAGTTTACACACAGCATGATAATTCTAGTTTACACACAGCATGATAATTCTAGTTTATACACAGCATGATAATTCTAGTTTATACACAGAATGATAATTTAAGTGTATACACAGAATGATAATTTTAGTGTATACACAGCATAACTTTAACATAAGATTTAGTTTACATACAGCATGATGATAATTTTAGTTTACACACAGCATGATAATTCTAGTTTATACACAGCATGATAATTCAGTTTACACACAGCATGATAATTCTAGTTTATACAGCTTAATGATAATTTAGTTTATACACAGCATGTTAATCAGGTTCATATGCAGAGTGATAATTTTACTTTATTCCCTGCATGATAATGTTAATTTTAGTTTATGCACAGAATTATTTTAATTTTAGTTCATTCATAGAATGATAATTTTAGCTTACACAGAGAATGATAATTTTAGTAGATACACAACATGAAAGCTTCCATTGACTGCATTTACACATAGCAAATGAATAGAACTTTATTTAGCTTACTAATAACTGTTTGTATTTTGTTGCTATGTGTATAGGGCTATGAATTACGAGACCTTTTTCTCTCATTTTATAACATAAGGAAACTGTTGATACATTTGCAAGTTGTTTTGATGATATGAAGTTAAAATTATCCAGTCATAAACTAAACATTGTATTATGGTTTATTCACTTGTTCACTGAAATGGGGAGGGGCTAAAACAGCTGCTAAGCAACTGGCTCCCTAGATGAACTATACAATCGTTGCCGCCCCCCCCCCCTTAATTTCTCCTCAAATTTGGCGCCCCATTTAACTTGGCGCCATTGGCAACTGCATAGTTCGCTTATATGGACGGGCCGACACTGGTAGAGCGTGGAGAGAAGGTAGAAAATGACTCGTGCAAGAATCTGTTGGGGTTTTTTTTTAGCCCCTTAACTGATTGCCTACTTGGTGGCTAGTTGTAGGATCGCATTCAGTGTATACCGGAGTGATATGGTATCGTGTGTCTTAAAGTTTACGATCGGTGAATAAATTAAACACCGACCTTCAATACATTATATATGTCCGTTTGTTGTTCTTTGCTCTATATTTAAACGTATTTAATTTCCTGTTTAAATTAGATGACTGCGGGACACGATCGTTAAACAGACGCCAGGGAGATTTCAGGTTATGCAAGGGAAGTTACTCTGATATCGTGGTAATACCGACAAAATATTTTTACGATGTCATATACGTGTCCTAATGTTGGGAACTTGATGTAAATGTAGCGCAAAGCGTAAATCAACTTGAAAAATGGATATACTTTCATGGCACTCATTATGCCCCCTGTTATCAGAGAGAATTAATGAAATGTATATGCAAGCACCTGTGACGGGGGGGGGGGAGAATGGTGCCGGGATTATCGTTGAGAAGGGACCACGTACATGAGTATGAATGTACATGTCGACCACAGACTTTTTATTAAATTCCCTGTGTTTCGATTAAAAATAATAAATGGTGTACAACAAAGTTCGAAGGTTAACACCCGTCAATTGTGAAAGCCACCAGAAAACAATAACCGCCATACATCACATTTTGACTCATGTTAGCTACCATAGATTCGATCTCTTGGTTCTCGACAAATATCGTTATCATGTTATCTAACTCTTGCATAAAATCATTGGACATTTTCAGACGACAAACTGGTTAACCGACTTGTTACAGCGATAGCGATTTTAAGAAGATATAGATTCTACTTGAGAACGTGGGGTAGGGCCATTACCTGCAAACTGTGATATTCATGGGTGTGTTTTTAAAATAGTGCACACGCCAGCAATCCCGATATTTTCCTGAAATTAACTGATGATGCAGAACTAGTATCTTATGACCATGTAGTGTATATAAGTACACGATAAGTGGCGTTATGGAGAAGAAAAACAAAATACCGAAAATTTAGAATACCGTGATACCATAAAACCTCGAACTGATGATCCTTGACATCATTATTAAAATCTCCAGTTAAGTTAGAGCGTACGCATGTAGCATCACGTGAGCAGCAGAGAGGGTGAACAGACCACTTGGTTGAATTGTCTTTGTTTGAAAAATAAAGGTTCCTACAAAAGCTAAAAATACAAGATCAATAACGCTAAACTAAAAACCTCTAACCGACCGAGATTTCTCTAATTGGGTTAGCTCATTTTGTTACTTTATCTTTGACGTTTGTTTTCATTTCTTATGGCGTGCTTGTTTTCGTACCCGGACACTCACTGTTGGTCGTCACCCTCTCTGCTGCTGTAATTAAATCATTATTATATCAATAATGGAATCTCATACAGCTAGATTAGCTCGAGAGCGACTAGAGGCAATTAAGAAATATCTCCCCGCCCATGATTCTGTAAAACAAAAATTACAAGCGCGTCAGGAGTCTCAGGTGGAATTTATAGAAGGTGCAGAACAATTATTTAAACCAATTGTCGAACCAACAAAGAAAATCGTTACAGCAACTGAGGCAACACAAAAAGCTCTTGAAACATTACCTGTTGATATTGCTGGCCGTATTCAAGCAGCTCAACCACCACCTGAAGAACGGCCATAAACTCAGCCAATTCTTAAACTCCTGTTGGACAAGTAAAGTCATTGCTAAATAAATCTCAAAATGGCCAGTACCAAGCAGACATAATGGACTAAAGGACAAAAGGAAGAAGGATCATGAAATAGAAAAAACTACTAAAAGGAACAAAAATCTTACAGAAAATATTACAGACAGAACGCTACGGAAAAAGATGTACAGTGAACTCAACTCACAAGAAAAGCAAATTGCACGGGAGAAAATGGCGATGCACAAAGCAAACAAGGTGATCACAAGAGAACTAGAGAACTCCTTTAAAATTAGAAGAATAGAGACAACAGAAGGTTCATTTATAGAATGCCTATACCAAGAAGGAACACAAGAATTAGATATGTCAAACATACCAAGAGATAGAATACCAAGTACAGCAGATATTATGGTCGCACTCAAGGTGATAAATCCGGAATACATCGAGAAAACGTATTCTATCAACCGAAAGGGATATCAAGGATACTTACTGAGACCAAAGGGAACACAACCGATACTACCGTACGGAGAAATACAAATTAAAGGACTACCAGTGATAGCAAAAACACCAACACCAATTAGGCGGAAAATCAAGAAACAAACCGGGGAATTACATTTATCTGACATCCCCCTAGAAATACCATTGCAAGCTACGAAAGAAAGATTTGAAGAAAAGTTTAACATAAAGGTTATATCGGCACGATTGGATTCTATTCCCCTATCAAGAATCTATAATGGAACACGGATCTTCGAGATTGAAAAGAGCAAACTGAAGGACGTAAAAAGAGCCTTTTACCTATTTAGTTTTCTAACAAAAACCTGGTACAAAGGGTGCATATATCATAGAACTTGCAATAGATGTGAACAAACAGGGCACACCCCACACAAATGTCCAAAAAATCAAGAGAATCAGGGAGAGACACTAGCAGAAGTGAGTAGGTCAATGAGGGAAAAACAACAACAAGAACAATTGATCTCCAGGCAAACAACAATAGTAACAACAACAACAACCACCATATTCCCAAGCAAAGAGAAAGAACAACAGATTAACAACATCAAGGCAGCACCAAGAAGAAAAGAACAAATAGATAATCATATTCAGTTCCCACAACCACAACATCAGCAACAAAATAAACTAAGAGTTTCTAAAAACCAAGAGATCCAAGAAGTGAACCCAGCAGAAAGAAAAAGGCAATTGATGGACTCTAGAACACAAGAAATAACAACCAAGCGGATGGAAAAACAACAACAACAACAAATACTAAATCCACAAGAGGATGAACAAAATCAAATCCCACAACAACAGCAGCATCAAAGTGAAACAAGAAGTGAGAACCCAGCAGAAAGAAAAAGGCAATTGATGGAACAACAACAACAACAACAACAACAACAACAATTGGACTCTAGAACACAAGAAATAACAACTAAGCAGATGGAAAAACAACAACAACAACAAACACTAAATCCACAAGAGGATGAACAAAATCAAATCCCACAACAACAACAGCAACAACATGAAACAAGAAGTGCAGGCGCAAATCAAACTCCTACGACAGCTTTACCTTTAGGAATAAGAAGAACTAAAACAGAAATACAAAAGAGTGACCTGTTAGAAACAGTAGCGGAAATTAGAAGAGAAAAAAGAAAAGCAAAAAGGCGAAACAAGAAAGAAGAACAGTATCTCCTGGAAGAAGATGAATGTATTGAATAAAAAAAAAAAAAAATTTTATGACAATACTAATATCTATATAAATATATATTAAAAAAAAAAAAAAATACCACAGTACACAAATATAAAGGAAATAAACATATACAAATAGCACAATTTTTACATGTAGGGCAGGAGGGCCTCCCTAACTGGTCTGTAAAGATCAATAGGGAGAGTACCCTTCAAAAAAAAAAAAAAAAAAAAAACTCAGCCAAGAATCAGAACTTATATAGCAGATAAATTTACGGAGGAAAGTATTGCCGCTATCAAGGACCAAAACTAATTACTCGATATTGCCGCGTTTGGATATCGCGACAGAAATAAGTATGTAAAACCCGAATATGTTAAAACTATGAGATCTCCCGATTGGATTAGGGATGTATATCGCATTTATACTGACACTCCGCAAATCAGACCTGTGCCAATTGCTGACGATTTTGATATTTTTGTCCAGGCAGTAAATAATCGTCTTAAAGAAACAATACAAGAAAGGAGGCAAAGAGAAGAAGATATGAAATTGCAGCTTAAAGAAGCTAAACAAGTAAGGGAACAAAAATAAAATGAAGATTTGGAATTTGAAGAAATTAGACGAAGGAGGGAATTACCTTCGACAAGTAAGAAATGAGCAGAAGAAACAACTGGAAGTGGTCTGAGCGATTGGGTCACTCGAGGAAGTGGTCTTATTACGCCATGTCCCAATAACGTTCTTGCCGACGTGGACAGACTTGAAATTCTGATTGGCGGAAAACGAGCCGGCAATAATTCTCCAGAAATCATCAGTGAAGCACCTGCTATTTGTCAGAGATTATTTACAGGCGGTATCATGGATATTAATGTGTATCGGTCCCTCATTAATGAAATCGCCGATGATTATTTCAGTGATTAAAGAAACAATATAAAATAAGATGATCATACATAACGCGTACCTGTAATGGTCAGGGTGATAAATTCGAGATTACCAACCTATAAAGTAATCTATGGGGATGGACTCGGTGATGTTGTTCAGGGTCTATTTAGAAGGATAGCCCCAAAAGCAATACCGATTGCAAAGCAACTGGGAATGAAAACTATTGACGTTGTTCGTGATAAAGGTATTGGTGTTATTGGTGATGTTGCTAGTAAAGCATTCTCAGCAACCAAGGATAGACTAGCACGATTAATACGACGAAAACCTCAGCCAGTAAAATTACCCAGCACCGAAGTTATGTCTGCAAATGTTAGTAAAATAATAAATGAAGCTGCAAATCAAAAAACTAGCAGAGTTAGCCGGTGTACCACTATCAGAAAAAGAAACAAATATAACTGCTAGTCTGATAGCAGGAAGTGATCTTCGTGTTAGACGATAATAAATATAATAAAGATGTTCAAACGTGTATCTGATCCCGCATTCGACATGGACGCACCAGTACTCAAGGATGAGTCTGTACGCCATTATCAGTATTATTCTTATGACGCACGAGAGCCAAATAGCGTGGGCGAATTGAGCTGCAAGTTCAGGATACAAGCAGATATTTCTTACCCGCTGAAGCAATTATTAAAGTAGAAGGTGAAATTCTGAAAACAGATGATACTGAATATGGAGCCGATGTTAGAGTTGGTTTTGTTAATAACGGCATCATGGCTTTGTTCAACAGTGCTACATACATGATTGACGGAAGAAATATTGAAATATGCCAGAACGATGTCGACGTTGCCACGACGATATTGGGTCTAGCAAGATATTCCGATGATTATTCAAGATCGGCTGGTCCGTCAATGATGTTTGTCAAGGATACTTCTGACCACCCTAACAATATACAGTATAATATAAGACGATCAAGAAACTTCGCCGACGCCGCTGACGCTGATGTGTGGCCGGTGGTTCATGGTGCTAATCCAGAATTCAACTTAGGATTCGTAGCACGTCGATCAATGCTGAAAGATGGAAGTAGAAGATTTTCATGTGCAATTCCACTGTCAAATATCTTTGGATTTTGCAGAAATGTCAGAAAGGTTATTTTCGGAGCCAAGCATACAGTTGTACTTGTAAGAAAGGCTACTGACGATGATGCAATCTGGCGCCCTATCGGTGATGCAGGTAAAGTAATGCTGACAAAATTTTCATTGTAGATGCCAACAATGATACCATCACTCGCTGAAGAACAAAGGTTGCTCTCATTTATGGACTCAGGTGGTAAATCAACATTATCATGGTTGACGATGGCCACAGATAGTGTTCAAAGTAACACTAACGGTTTATTCACATGGCAGATAGCATCACAGCAAGGTGTTTCTGCGCCGCAACATATATTTATTGCTTTCCAAGATGCTGTACGAGTAAACTCACAAACACATAGTACAATGATATTTGACAAACTTGGTGTCTCTGAAGTTTCTTTGAGAATAAATGGACAGCAAGAACCAGCTGAGGACACATTATTAAATTTTGAAAACAATCATGTTGCACGTGCGTATCATCGTTTGATGACATTCATGGGACGTGATCAAAATATTGATTCTGGTCTATAAATATCACAACTAGATTTTACAAAACACTCTATCCGATCTATTATTTCTCACCGGAACATTTGGATTTAGTTAGGCAATCTGTCGTTGATATACACTTTCGAGCTCGTGTGGCAAGAGGAGCAATTGCTAATTACAGAGCAATCGCTGTTTTACTCTCAGATAAAACGATGTTGCTTGAAGGTGTTGGTGGACGAATGAGAGTCATTGATGCTCCAGTAGAAAACATGTAATTAGATCACTCATTATAATTATAAAGTCATATCATCATCTTAGTGTCAGTCTGACTCCTGGTCAGATTAAAAAACTACAATCAGTATCAAAAGAGAACTGTTGAGTAAAAATATCACTAAAAAAGAACAAATCACAGGTGGTTCAAATAAACTATCACTGACAGAACGTCAACTTAAGTACTTCAATGAAACCAAGCAATCAAAGAAAGGTATACGACTTAATCTTTCTGCGGGTGCCATTAAAGACATCGCTAAGACGGGTGGCATATTTCCACCTCTCGCAGCTATACCAGCATTAATAGCCGCTGCAGCCCCAGCTGTTGCAAAAGCAGCTGCATTTGGTGTCGTTGGAACTGCTGCTGGGATGGCATTAAAGAAAGCAACAGGTCACGGAATAAAAACTTCCAAAAAAAAGGAAAAGGGTCTAAGGGTGCCAGGAACTTCCCATTCGTGGTATGGAAAAGGTCTAAGACTGCCCGGGACACTTCGTTGATTATTCCTGTCCAATTTTGATTTACTTGATTCTGCTGAGCGATTAAATATCAAAAATTTCAGAGGTGTTTTTATGCGCGATCAGTTACCGCACACACCAAACAATGTTGAAACTGGTATCATTAATCTCGATGGAAGTTCTGGTCCAGGTACTCAATGGGTTGCATAAGCGATTGATCCACGTGGAATTATTTATTTCGATTCGTATGGACTGGCACCACCAAAAGAATTTTTAAAATATGTTAGCAACATGAAAAATATTCCAATCTGGTATTCAACATTACCAACACAGACAAAAACTGATCCGCCAATATGTGGCCGTGAAGTACTCGCTGTACTCGACGCTGTGTCAAGGTCCCTAATGCCACCTCATAAAGTCGTGCACGAATATACATCGTTGTCCAACATTTTAAACAGATCTTAAAGTATAATGGTTGATATTTATGGAAGATCTTCTCGCCTGGGTAAAACTCAGCAAGGCGACATATCTAAATATGCAACGTTTGCTCAGCTCAGAAATGAAATCGATAACTTGTTAAACATTGTAAGCGTGTATCAAAATGAGGTAGTTATTTTTCAGGACAAACAAGGACGATTAAAAACAAGTAACATACAACTGTCAGATGTACTCACACGAATTCCCACCGCGGTTGCTAATAATATAAAATAAAAAATACAAGATTCTGGAAATTCAGTCAACAATTATGCTAAGAAAACCGGCGATATTTTTACTGATATTATTGTCATGAAACAAAACAAAATTACTGACCTTGGAAACCCAGTCATACCCACAGACGCAGACACAAAAAATACGTGGATGATCAAGAATCTAAGTTTATATCAGTTAACGGTGGTATGATGCATGCATTTCTCGATATGAATAATAATGGAATTAATAATCTCAGAACACCAGAATCGGATTTCGACGCTGCAACAAAAAAATATGTCGATGATAGCAACATCCCGACGATGGCATCGGTAAAGACAATCAATGATGGAATGACCGCATTCAAAACTGATTTTTCTAATCACGTACAAACGTTTTTGAATTTTCGCAGAAACATAAATAGAGCTATTAATGATTTTTTTTTTTTGAAATGGAAATCCAGCGGTTATTGATATTAAATTCGTTGACATAAAAAAATATTACCGACAGTGTAGTATATACACTAGCGTCTGGATCAACATTATGGACACCACTCAATAAATACATCAAACATCGCGCTGAGGTTACCGGCATATACAGGTTATCAGTGATCGGCACTACGACATTTACAATATCTACCACAGTTTCACGGCGTAATCCACTAACTAGATCTTCTGGATCTATGTTAGTAGTACTAGAGCAAAACGATGAGGAAACATTTGTGGTGGAACCCGAAGAAAACAATTTAGGCCTGTTTTACTACTGGTGTCTTGAATTAGTCGCTAAACTACCACCTACTTAATATAATAATGAATCAAAACCGAATCGACGTTCAACGTTACAGATACAATCAAGTATGTGAGTGGCAAACCAAATTGAAAAATATCGTTGATAATTACACAGCAAAAGTAAAAAAATATCGCAGACGTGTAGATGTCGTTGACATAATTGTGTATTCGGCGTCCACTGTTATCGCTGGAGCCGACGTATTGCTATCAACAATAACAATGACGTCGCCAGCAGTTCTAACAATTTGTGTTTCACCTGCAACAACAATTGCCGGTATTTTCAATATTATTGCAAAGAAGATAGCTACGTGCACAAACGCAAAATTACACGAGTACACAATAAAACTGCACGCGGCGATGTTAGCATACTCAAAAACTATCATCGTTGATTTCGTCGTATCTCAGTGATGGTAAAATATCCGATGAGTAGTTCACAACGATAATAAAAACTTACAATGGAGTATTTGACGAAAAAATAAAAGATCCAATGGAATACCTGGATCTAGAATTAATGAAACGAGATTAGAATCCTGATTTAAAATCAGGGGTTTAGAATAATAATGTCTCCATCGCAAGAACTACTACAACAGATCGTCACTAATACAGCACCGCCAAAAACCACAATGATATCAACAAGTTCAACCAATCCTGAGTTTAGCGTGATATTTCCAACTGCAATTCCTGCGAAAGAAATAGCGCTAGCACAATTACGAGTTTATTATAGCTGGCCAAATATCAGATCAAAATCATTCGGTGGGTTGCCCTCAAACAACCCGTTCGTATTTCCAAATAAGAATAAACCTGATGGAACTCCCGATTGGCAAGTTGTTGGCATTCCAACGGGCAGTTATCAAATAGAACAAATCAACGATGAGCTCCAACGCAGAATTAAGTCTATTGCATGAAAAGAATCAAAAATAACTATTACTGTTCATGAACCAACATTATCAGCGGCGATCGAAATAAATTTTCTTGACTATATTGTAGATATATATCAATCATCGATCAGAACTGTGTTAGGATGGCCAGAAGCTCCACCTCTTTATCAAGGACCACCAGAACCTCGCCGAGATGACTTTATCACAAATAAACAAATATTTATAAAGATTCCAGAATATAGAAGAAATTATCCATGGAAGTCTTTTGATACGGGATATGGTTACAAACTACCTAGCGGTGAAAGTTTTCCTAAATTAATACGCCAAGTTCATATCAATGAAAAAGATGGAAGTTTATATGTTGATGTAGCATGGATTAAATCATTTGCTGACGCAATCAGGCCTGAATACTCTCGGATATTAACTAATTTACAAAATTTATTTTCCAGTATCATACTACATTATAACGAAGACGTAAAACAACAAATCATTGAAATTTTACAGCATCTAAACTAGATTAGATTAGACTTGCGATATGTTAATAAAACTATCATATTTAACGCGTTTCTTTTTGAAAATGCAAAACAATTATTTATGAAACATTATTCGATTGATGAGAATATTATTAATACATCATATTTATTCCCTGATCTTGATTTTCTCGAGCATAAGAAATCATCCATTGATGTCATCGATGAAAACTTTCCAAAACTACTTGAAGCATGGAGAAAAGTATCACCACCGCCAGGTATTCTCAAACACAACAACGATCTACACGGCGGAGGTCGTCATATTTCACCTGGTATTGTTAATATCACATCGACGGTAAACCTTGTGTGTGACGTTATTGATGGCAGCTATAAAGTAGACCTTGAAAAAATCCAATCAGGCTCAGCAAGCATACATTTTATACACATTTACACCGCAAGTCCCACCAGGACATTTAATTGTATCAGAACCAATTAATCCTGTTTATCTGCGATGTCATAATCCACTATTATCAAGGATACATTTCAAACTTACTGATCAGATCGGACACCTGATTGATCTAAGGGGGGGATTTTTAAATATAAATCTGTATGTACGCTCATAGAGCGTCATCGAAAACATCAGGATGAGTATTTTGTAAAACAAAAAAAAAATATGTAAAATAATTATTGATGAATACTGCGGTTGACGCAGGAACAGTTAACGAGAACAGTGTGATAGTGATCAGATTCTGAATTATGCGCATTCTTGCGTTAATTTTGATAAGCTTAAAAAATATTCTGAAAATAAAAAATAAAGACTAATTTCACGGATTTGATGGGTATATTACCCATAATTATTAAGATTATTAGCCAAATTTTTTAGATTGATGGGTATATTACCCAAATTAAATCAGAAAATTAGTCAGTTTCATCAAATTGATGGGTATATTACTCAAATTAAATCAGATTATTACCGCAGTGACTTTATCATTAATTTCAGATTTAATATATTTTTTTTATTTCATAATGATTTTATCGTTATTAATAATTTTTCAGATTCAATGATTTCATCATTGTTCATTTGATGGGTATATGACCCATAATTTTTCAGATTATCAAACAATTTTATCAAATTGATGGGTATATTACTCAAATTAAATCAGATTATCAAATAATTTCATCAACAATTTTATATTTCAGAATGATTTTGTCGTTATTAGTATTATTTCATCACATTGTCGGGTATATTCAGATTATCAAACAATTTCATCAAATTGATGGGTATATTACCCAAATTTATTATGATTTTCAGATTCAATGATTTTATCATTGTTTTATTTCATAATTATTTTTTCAGATTTCAGATTCAATGATTTTATCATTGTTATTAATATTTTTGATTATTGACCCAATGATTTTCAGATTTGACGGGTATATTACCCGTAATTATTATGATTATTAACTAATTTCATCAATTGATGGGTATATTACCCGTAATTATTATGATTACCAACTAAATTCTTCAGATTGATGGGTATATTACTTAAATTTATTATGATTATTAACTAAATTCTTCAGGTTATCAGCCAAAAATAAAAATAACAATGATAAAATCATTGAATCTGATTCTGAATAAATATTATTATCAGAAATTTTTAAAAAAATATTTTTTACTACAGTCAGAAATGAATTATCCCCTTGACTTTTCATACTTTCACTTTGTTTCGTTGTCACAACTTTCACTTTCACAGTCACTAGTGACATGGATCGTTTCACACAATGACTTCATTATTGACATAATCGTTCTCAACTGTTTTACGCGAGTATTCACAATCTGTTTTGTTTCATATTCTTGAGATAATTTTGATCTAATTTTCTCAATCGCTTGTGAGAATAGAATGAATCGTTCAACCTGTGTATCTGTGACTGTTGCCAAGGATTGTATCATCGATCGTTGAATCAACTTTATGAATCGATAATCAGCTGGTAATGTATATCTATTTTCGAATCTTCGTTGTTGTAATGATTCAAAATCACAAATAATTTTTCCAGGATCGAGCTGATCGGAAATTTTTATACCGTCATGTTGTAATTTTTGAATTGCAGAAATAATAGCATTAATATTTCGGAATTCATTACATAATAAATGTTATATTTAAAACAATTTTTTTTTTTACACAACATATATTTATAACCCCCATGTGAACTCCTAGATTGCCAAACGACATTCTAGCAAATTCAGAGGTTACATATATAATCTTAGCTCTAAGGACTGCACAAACATGTGAACTCCTAGATTGCCAAACGACATTCTAGCAAGTTCAGAGGTTGCATATCTAATCTTAGTTCTATAGACTGCACAACACATAATTTCAACTATGTAGTATATATAATCTTAGTTCTATAGACTGCACAACACATAATTTTAACTATAGTAGTATATATAATCTTAGCTCTAAGGACAAGACACACATAAACGGGGCCTTCTCTACGTTCAGCAAATTGCTGCACTCTCCCCCGATAATCAACCCCGGGCAGTGACATGGTGGGAGAGTGTACTCTTTTCTGTTGAAGTTCGAGTAAATGGGTAGCGGACCCCAACTATTATGAAAAATTGGCATCGTACCAAGACCAACGACAATGTGTCAGTCACAGGAATAGAACTCTAGACCTCGAGTATGAGAGTCAACCGCTCTAGCACTGCGCCACAGACTCATCCTTACAAATATACTTTTCAGAAATTATTATGAAGTTACCTATGCTGGATAAGCAGGCAACCTACATGCGACCAGTATACTGCTGAATAAATCACAATTATTGTAAACTGCAGCGTGGATTTATTTCAATTTCCAAACAAATTTCATAAAATATACTGTATAAAATATCTGCATTCGATAATTCTACGCAAGATATTTGTCCGTAGGTCTGTATACCTGCTCACCTGGAAGATCTAAAAATAACTTACCTGGATTTGCTGAGGTTACCTATACTAGATAAGCAGGCAACTTACGTACGACCAGTATACTGAATAAAATCACAATTATTGTAAACTGTAGTGTGGATTTATTTCAATTTCCAAATACACTTCATAAAATATACTGTATAAAATATCTGCATTCGATAATCGCACATACATTTTCTGCACAAAATGTCATTCGCGAGGTTAAAGTACATGTAGGCCTGTATACAACTGTGTTGCCTGTCTTACAGGTAAGAGATAAAATTAAATTACCTGGATTTGTAATATTACGCAGTAACAAGCGGGACAACTGCTTAATGACTCTACCAGAGAGAGCTTCTGCTTGACAGAGTTATCTTCCTTCATGTAATATTGAAACGCGATTTTTTGTTCCAATTTCTTTGAAAATGCCGATTTGGTTATATTATCTGTGACACGTACTACTGAAGGTGTGACAATATCAAAATATTTCCAGCTGCATTCATCGAATGAAATATCATTTCTTCGCCTGTATATGCATTTACGGACTTAATAACCCTCCTTCCAACCATTTTCTGCTTACCAGTTTCACCGAGTCTGCAATTCTGACTTTGTGTAACAACTCGCAAATTATTTAAAGAGTTATCAAGTTTCCTGCCATTGATGTGATCGATCACAAATCCATCTTCGATTAATCCATAATAACATTCGTAGATGAATTTATGTGAGTAATAATTTTTATTCCCCTTAGTATTGAATTTGAGATAACCAGTATTAGTAAGAACACCGACTAGTTTTTTCAGTCGACAGTTCCTGATGATACCATCGCGAGATGCCTCATAATTCTTGATGATGGGATGCTTCACAAATTCATTTTGCTCCATTTATATAATAATATTATTTGTCTAAATTATTATTTGAAAATCTGGCGAGATAGTCTTCAGTGTTTTTAATGGGAGATTCATCGGTATTATTTTTTTTAATCATAATATCGTTTTAGCTCTCTATATTTTTTACCACCGTATTTACACACAGCTGAGTTTCTCCTCTGACCCCAATACCACACTTCAAGCGCGGTTTTGGTCCTAGACACCTCCTACGAACGCTTTGCATGTGACACCCACAAAATTCATTTACGCAAGTCCTGTTACAAGGAAGTGAAAAACCGATCATGAGCCACTTGCATTTATTGTTTGCTTCAATCATTATATATATATACTTAAACTTCAATTTAAATATATATTTGTCTTAATTATAATATGAAGCAGTTTGAGAGATTATCCGCAATTAAGCCTGCTAGAGCCAGATTCAATCTGGACAAACTGCCGAAACCTAAATTTAGTTTTTTGATGCAAGATCTGGCTTTAACGAATAGGAATATAGCT